>CM076581.1:1165966396-1166081149 GCA_034641835.2 Pinus albicaulis
TCTTTTTTGTATTTTATTTTTTTTATCTAAATTTTAATTTTGTAATTTAAATTATTTTTAAATTTTCTATTTAAATTTTTTTTTAATTATATGGATTTTTTTAATAACTTAGAAAAAAATGTTTTTGATGTTTTTTTTTATAATATTTTTTTGTTAATTTTTGTTTTTTTTCTTTAAATTATGTGTTTTTTTTTTCAAATTTTGTCATTTCTTTTGATATAATTTTTGAATATTTTTGTTTTTTTTTTGTTTTATTTATTTATTTTTGTTTAAATTTTTTATTTTTATGAGTTAATTTTGTTTTTTTTTACATTTTTATTGGTTTTTTTTATTGTTTATATATATATATATATATATATATATATATATATATATATCTAAGTTTTGCATTTTATTACCAACATGAAAATCACCACTCTAAAAAAAAAGGTTGATGCTGCATGAATACCTTTCAAAATTAGCATGAAAATCACCGCTCTAAAAAAAAAAGTTGATGTTACATCAATACGTTTCAAAATTAGCATGAAAATCACTAACATTTTAAAACAAATATTCATACTCAATAAATAAAAATATTAGAGCGTAAAAAATGTGCTAAAAAAAAGAGAGGTGATTTTGCATCACCACTTTTCAAAATCGGGTGCTTTTTATGTTACCAAAAAAAAGTAGGTAACAGTGCGGTTACCTATTTCATCGGTAATAGTGTTGTTGGTGTTCATCATGATGTGTATATTGTTAGGTCATGTTAGATATGTTCATTTAATGTTCTTGCATATAAATGTGTATGTGATAACAGTTATTTGACATGAGATGTATATTTGGTGTTTTTGTTGTGATGATGTTATACAATACTTGTGTTTTGTTAGACGATCATGATCACAATGATTAGCTGATGTTAGCGAATTAGAATGTGTATTTTAGTCAAATATGATGTTTGTACAATGGTTATCATGATCGTGATGTTTATTTTTAATATTAAAACATGATATTTATTAAATATTAGGTCGTGATTGTAATTGAAATTTTAATTTTAATTGTATGTAAAATTGTAAAATTGTAATTGTAATTGTATGTAAAATATTTGTAAAATTTTAATTGTAATTGTACGTAATTTTATTGTAAAATGGTAAAATTGTAATTGTAATTGTATGTATTCATGTCATTATTCAATTTTATTAAAATTGTAAAATTTGTAAATTTGTAAAATTCTAAAAATGTAATTGTAATTGTAATTTTAGTTGAAATGTGATCGTAATTGTAATTGTATGTAAAATTGTAATTGTAATTTTAATTTAAATTCTAATTGTATGTGAAATTGAAAATTTGTAATTGTAATTGTAATTTATCTAAAATTGTAAAATTGTAATTGTAATTGTATGTAAAATTGCAATGATTCAATTTTATTAAAATTGTAAAATTTGTAAATTTGTAAAATTCTAAAAATGTAATTGTAATTGTAATTTTAGTTGAAATGTGATCGTAATTGTAATTGTATGTAAAATTGTAATTGTAATTTTAATTTAAATTCTAATTGTATGTGAAATTGAAAATTTGTAATTGTAATTGTAATTTATCTAAAATTGTAAAATTGTAATTGTAATTGTATGTAAAATTGCAATGATTCAATTTTATTAAAATTGTAAAATTTGTAAATTTGTAAAATTCTAAAAATATAATTGTAACTCTATGCATTGTAATTGTAATTGTAATTTTAATTATAACTGTATGTAAAATTGTAACATTGTAATTGTAATTGTATGTAAGATTGTAATTGTATGTAAAATATTTGTAAAATTGTAATTGTATTGTGAAATTTTAATTGTAATTGTAATTGTATGTATTTTCATCATTCAATTTTATTAAAATTTGTAAATTTGTAGAATTGTAAATTAATTATGACTTTTGAACCATAATTGCGAAATGCATACTGTGAATATTGTTAAATTACTATAATTGTAAATTTGTAAATTTGTACGAATATAAATAATTGTAAAATAATAAATCTAGAATAATATGAATTTTTGTAACATAATAAAGTTTAGAAAATAATGCAAATAAATTCATGTTGAGAATTATCATTATTTTATTATGATCTTACATACCAAAAATAATAATATACATTTTTAAGATATCATTCACACACATTTAAAGCAATCAAACAGTTAAATTATTTTAAGAATTGACATTATAAAAAAAAAACTTTATACAATAAGCCATTATCTTTGAGATCAACATAATTGCAAATTATCAAGTGATTTTAATATTAACACAATGCAAACCAATTAATTCAAAATACATATTATAATGTTTGGAAAAAATGAGTCTTAGTTATAAGTTAATAAAGTCCTATTATTTATAAAAACCCATCTTAAAAGTATAAATGATGAAATAACACATGTACCATATTACTCTCGGTTCTCATGATCACCCTCATTATCTTCCAGCTCGCTTGGCATGATAATACTATTGTTCTAAAAAATACGTTTTGATCTAGGGTCATGTCTCAATACCAACCACCAATCCCTATCCAACACATCTGGGTAAAAAAGCACCTGGTTGCAGTGTTTGGGGAAAACATAGGCTCCTTAGCTTCATCCCACATCTTTCTAGAGTTGATACATATCAACCTACTATCGTGATATTCCTTGACATTATTCTGATCAAAAGTGTCCCACCACTTGCACCTAAAAGTAACACATTGGAAAGAAGAGAAATCCACTTCAATGATCTCTTGTATCTTTTCATCGTAACCTAATGTCCCTCGTACTAGGTTTTGATCACGGTGGCTAGCTCGACTTCCACTCCATAGTCTTGTGTCATGTGTCCATCATCGACATCTTCTGTGCGAAAATGGTGTCCATATGCCCACATAGATCGGAACAAATTGACCTATAAAAAAGTTAAAAAATCATAGTGTCATGTGTCTCATAATAAACCAACTTTTAAAATATGAAATATAGATGTAATTACATTTCAAAGGTGCATTATTAAGTTTAAAATGTACATAAATAGATTATTATTGAGTGGGTGCACCCAGTCCCTACGTTTAGCCCATCCTCTTCAGCACGCGGGTAACGACCAATTGCACCGTATTTCTCTCTGACTTGGTCAGCAACCCAAATGTTGGGGAATATTTTTGGCATATTTTCTTTTAAATGATGGGGATAATACACACTTAAAATGGACTTATTGTTATCAGTGCTAATGTACAGTTAACCACACCAGTGCGTTTTAGTTATTGCCCATGAGTGTTGTGTTATTAATTGATGCACTAGTGCGGTTAGATAAAAAACACACTGAATATCTGCAAATTAAAAAAGTGCAACTTTATTTTTTTAAGTGAAAAAAAAATGGTAAATTGAAAAATGAGCTGCAAATTATTTTCGGAAATCTAATTTCATAAAAAAATTCTTTAAATAGTAAAAGCTATTCATTATTTCATTATTTTTGCAAAAAAATTTCAAGGAGGTATTTGCACGAGAGACATACCTGGAGCAAGAGAGCACTAGAGCACTTTGGAGCAGTGAAATAATTTCAAACAACAACACTATTTAGAGAATGAGAATTTGAAACATCTGGTGATTCGCACAAAAACCCTATAGTATTGTAAAATTGTTTTTATTTTTTTCTAAATTAGGCTACTTCTATTATATCATACACGTCAAAACATTACAATTCTCGTCCTCCAGAGTTGGCAGACCGATTTTGGAGGGAAGTATCAAAATCATAACAGCAAATTAGGGGCTACCCCAGGTGGGGAAACCAACCCAAGAGTAGAGAGGATTATGAGCTGCCCAAAGTAGGAAACCAGCTTGACGAGTTATAAGACAGATACAAAACCATAACAGAAAATAGTTCCAAAGCATAGGAAAACTAGAAAACATGAGAAGATAGTTGGAAAAAGAGATGAGAACCCAGCAATTAGGCTGATGGTGAGTTGACATTCTTTTCTGGAGGGTTGGGTGGCTCTTCCACAATCTTGCAAGCATAGAGATACTCGTGCTCCTCCTTCTTAGACTTGTGTAGAGTTGAAGGAGGGAGAAATAACACTTGGGCATTTGGCGAATTAGAGGAGGCTGCATGAATGCTGGCGGCAACGTCCTTTCCGTCTTTGTCCGAGCTGGAACCTATATTACTGCTTGAGCCATGACCACTGCGGGAAGCGCTTTGGACAGGCAGGGCCTTCATTTTGCGAGGAGTGAAGACTGGAGCAGACTGAATGGTGGATTTAAGAGGTCTTTTTTTGGGTCGAAAACCAGAGGATTCAGGCGGAGGGCTAAGGAGATGGAGGGACAGATGAGCGGTGAGGTTGACAGGGTCGAGCAGGTCTGGCTCCTCCCAACCCATAGAATGATTCACCTCTCTGCCTGCAGCAGTCGAGGAAGGAGGCCTGGAGGGGAGACATCACCCACCAGCTCTGCAACACCTCATTCTATGACATCTTGGCATGGCAGGTGAATAGGAGGAAACTCGTGAATAGGAAGGGTTGACCTCAGGAGCGGCCGAGGAGACAGAATTTTTGGTGAAGAAATCACAGAGAAATAGAGAAAAGCAGAGGGGCAGGGCGTGATAGAGATGCCAGAAGTAACTGCACAGAGCTGGAGGGAAAGAGGAATGGAGGAGGAAGGAGCGGGGATGGAAAATTTAAGAGCCATGCGAGCAAGACGAGAAAAATTAATGTGCAGCAACTGAAGGATGTCGAAAGAAAGCTGGCGGGGGTGGAAATTAAATGAGCCATGCTTCAACACTTATCGTGGGGTGGGCTACCATGTGCAAGCGCATGGGGAGGACAGGTGCTCTACCACATGGCACCCAAATGGAAAACCTTCTCAACGTCTAACACCCGCATCCGGGAAAAAAGGTAGTGGGATTTGGCTCGGTTTAGTCTAACTACTCGCACAACGAGCCACGACCTTGCTCAAGATCGAACATGAGACCGGTCCGTCGTTACGAAGTCAACCTTACCACTCTGCCGCCACCAACAACCTTTAGTATTGTATAAATGTTAAATTTTACTGTAATAATTTTTTTTTTTACAGTTCATGTTGGATTTAATACATGCATAGTAAAAATTTTAAATTTTACTCTGCATTTTCAAAAGAAAAGAAAAGAAAAAGTTCCATTTTTACATTAAACCCTTACTTCTTCTTGTTTTTGTGACTTCACAATTAGGGCTTTTCGTTTTAGATTTATAGGGTTTGTATTGCTACATATATAGGTGTATGAAATCTAACCCACAGGATGACTTGCAGAGTTAGATCCTAATCCATGTTGGCCCTCGTATGATTTTTTAAAAACTAGATTTTTTTAATCGATGTGCCTTGTGTAAAATAGCGCACCAATGCACTATTTTACTATAGCGCACCTCACACGTACTGTTTGATAATTTTTTTTTAATTAATTTATGTTTGTGTTAATTGGTGCACTGGTTAACATATAACACACTAGGTCTCCTTGTCGATAGAGAGCACCGTACGATGTTTCTACTATTTTATCGATGCGTTTATTAGAACATGTCGCACCACCTCCTCCACGACATATTATGCTACAAAAAGTAAAGCTACAGGTTTTTAATTAATTTATCTGTGTTAATTGGTGCAATTGTTAACATATAACGCATTGGTTATCCTTGTTGACAGAGAGAACTGTACGATGTTTCTACTGTTTTGGTGGTGCGTTTATAAGAACATGCTGCACCGCCTTCAGTGCGTACTGCTTGAAAGACACACCATTTTCTTGATTTCTTTTTTTTTACCTGAAGCTTTTGTGATATATTTATAAAATATATTAATGAATGGTATGGTACATGTTTCATATTGATTAAAAAATGGCTGACAAGAGATCAAGTAACAAAAATACTGATAGCACATCGAGAAAAAAAAAGAAGGCAAGTTCTTTGTAAATTCTTTACAAAAGTTATTATTTTTGAACTATATGTATGTTTAAATAATATATATTGTTTACTGTGTATCATGAAGAGCCACAAAATGACGAAGCTCAATAAGTTTATTTCTGATCTAAGACCAGAAGAGCGTAGAAGCTTGATGGAAAAATTGCAGAAGGATGAATCAGGCGAATGAAAATATACTATCGATCCAATATGAGTTTCTTTTTTTAATTTTCATTAATAATATACTTAAAAATATTAGATAACATGTTTCAAACAATCTATAAATTCACATATGTTTAATGTTATACAAGGACCAACAATGAAGAAAATGAATGTTGTTCTAAGAAAAGAAAAAAAAGTAGAACATGTAAATGAAAATGAATTGCTCCATAGCTCATCTGGAGTGGTGCTCGAGGTTAACGAAATGGGGAAAAAAATTTACAAAACTTTGAGGGATCTAGTGGAACAAATATATAGAAGTTTTTTCTACTTACAATACAAAAATCAATCCAATGATTTCAAGAACCAAATTTTATTTAAACTACAGGATGAGTTTCCAGAGAATTGGTCAATGAGACATGTCACACTTTTAATAGAAAAAATGTACAACAACAAAAAAGAAGGAATGAAAAAGTAATATTCCTTTAAATGTTTTTCTATTATTATATGTATATATTACTAGAAAGCAATAATTTATAAATATCACTTTTGTTATACTTACTTTTCATATATCAATATAAAAATTAAATAGTTTATTGTCATGTTACATTCTCAGGAAGATTATGAAAATATCAAAGGATGAACAAGCTGATATGAGAAATATGTCAGTAGGAATGTCAAAAAATGTGTACAAGGAGATGGTTAAAGAAATGAACATAATTGCATCGCACGAGGAGCCATCTCAAAAACAACGTGCTTCAAATGTAATATATAATCATTGAATTTTTTTATTAGGTACAATAAATAAACATTTTAACATTAAATATTAATTTTCATGTATTTTCTTACATAAAATAAAAGAAAGTGGAACCCATTCAACACATAAAACAAGCCAACAAGGAAGAAAATGTTTGATATCTATGTTTGTGAGTAATTGTTACTTCCGTATAAGAACTTAACTAGATTTCATTTTTTGTATATTTTAAGTTGTTTTACAACAATCATCATTGAATGTCTTCAAACAGGTGCTAACTTACAAAGAAGAAACATCATACGAATTGATTGACATTGGGTTAAATATGGGTTGTCAGTATATGTTGGCATATATGAAATTAATTGTGGAATTTGTAAGCATCTATCTTGTTTTACTTAGCGCTACCTATAATTAATAGAACAAAAAAATCTTTTATATTAAATATATGATTCGTAATGGGGTATAAAACTTGCAAGAAACAAAGTATGGAACTGCACCAACAAATGAATTGTTGAAAGATGGCATGAAATTTGGTTTTGAAAGAATGTGTATAGTTCATGAGACAATTCTTGCTATGGTACATTTATTTTTGATTTACATTGATGTATATTATTTAATATTGCAGTTTTCATTATTCTAACCAATGTATGTACACTAATTACAATTTATTTTTATGTTTATAAAGGGAAGTTGAAGATGAAGAAAACAATCAACAGAGTGAACAAAACATTCCTCAAAATAACCCAAGTCATTGAAGTAGCTTGAGCAGTGACAAAAGTTCCAAAGAAGAATGATGATAAATATGGTTGAATATCAAAGAAAAGCCATTGGATTTATGTTCCTTATTTCTTGGCGTGGGCGGTGTATTTTTTGAAAATTTTGTCTCTAAAATTAGACATTTTGTCTAAGATAATGGACATAGTGTCCCAATTGAAATATAGAGGGATACCAATAACTATCCCATTTTGTATGACAAAGAGTGTCTTATTCATATATATATATAATAAAATATTATTTAATTTACTCTATTGCATTCTCCATTATCGCTGTGAAATGTTACACCACTGATTAAATATATGGATGATTAAATATTATAATGAAGATATGTCAAATTTGATGATATGATATAGTTCAAATTAATCCAAACATCACATTCAAATGCACTAATAAATATTTAATTGATATGAATACTATTATAAGATATGTTATGACTTTTGATGAATAATGAATTTTAAAAAATCACAATAATTGCACTGTTACAGGTTGATGTTTCTAAAATAAACAAAATGAACACCGATGCGTGTTAGTTACCATGCACCAGTGCGTTTGTATGATAATACGCACCAGTGCTTTTCTACGACCTATGGGCACCGCAAAAATACCAATACCAATTAGAATGCACGGTGCGCTTTAGTCACTGCGCATCGGTGCGTTTGTGCAATACTGTGCATTAGCGCTTTTTTATGACTTATGGGCACTGCAAAAATACCAATACCAATTAGAACACTTGGTGTGCTTTATCGATGACTACCACCTGAGCGATCCGATAGGCATTGAATGCACCAGTGGGGTTTTCCTTTAACGTGCCGGTGTGGTTTTATAACTTAACGGCTCGATATGTTTTTATCACCTATAGGTCCCGGTGTGGTTTTACACCTTAATGACCCGGTGCATGCACCTTCCACTGGCTCGGTGCAACTATCTTGCTGATACGCACCAGACCATTGCTAAATGCCCCGGGGCATCCGAAATTTGTTTTATATCCTGGTGATTGGTAGGTTTATATTACCGGTGTGTTCACAGTACAATGTACCGATGCGTTGACACCTGATTCACGCATGGATGTGAAAAACATCCGTAACAACCTTCGACCGCCTCATTTTTTTTAGTTGTGTTGAAATTACATTAGACGCTCAGCCAAAACCTCCGTTAACAAAAACGGATGTTGTAGCAAATGTTTTTTTTTACCATTTTGGCCAATTTTATAACACTTAAAACCTCCTTTATAACCTTCGCTAGAGGGTATTTTTCTTCTAGTGATAATATTATTATTAAGGTGAATAATGTATTTTTTTGCACGGTATTAATAATAATTTGGCCCATGGTATTTGGTTCATAGGCTTCACCTAAATAGAACCACTCTTTTGAGCATTTGTAAATATAAATAGGTTTATTGATCAGAACTGGATCAAGGACTTAAGGATTAGCTCAAAATTCAAAGTTATAGTATTGGGTTGAAACCAAGTTAGTTGCATAGTTCTCATCTTCCCAATTCTGGCGCCACAAACGGTTCGAAAAATGAACACGACAGAGCACGGAGGGGCGAGCCCTCCTCCCATGGAACCTCATCATATGACTAGTGTGGGAGCTTAATATTAAGAGCGCTTAACGAGCCTAATCTCAGGTTTAATATTTAATTAAGATTCAGTTAAGTGGAGTTTAATATGGCAGAGATTCTGGAGGCGCTCTCAAATTTAGGCGGACTTCCAGTTTTAGTGGAGTTAACTGGAAGTTGCCCCACATTTAGTGGATGAAATTGGGGAAAAGTTGTTTTGGTTATAACTCCCTCATTATTGAACCCAATTGGATGGAAGTTTAGTCAATTTTGTGTCTCTTAGACCTTAGGAAGACTTTGGAATAGGTTTTAGGTTGAATGGAGGTGATCTTCAATAGCTTTTTCTTCAGGGAATATGAAGGAGCCATTAGGGCCACCATGAGACAATTTCAGTTTGAGGCCTAACGAGTGGAGTTAGAGTCCTTTTCCAGAGTTCCAATAGTATAAATTGGATAATTCAGATGTTTTGAGTCTGACTAAATGGTTTTCAGATCCCGTAGAGAACGTTTTATGGCCGAAAAGCTTCAGTAAAGTTCTAGGGGTCATTAGTGCCAGCTTTTGCCAGCAGTAGTTCAGGGCTTAGAAAGAGTTGTTTGAGACCATTTGCAGTGAACCAGTGGTCATTATTGACTGGAAAAATCATTCTAAATCTATTTATAGAGGTTTTAACTAGTGTTAAATACTTTTAGAGGTCAAAAATGCAGTAGAGAATCTTTCCTTGACCCCAGTGCCACGAGGTGCCGATAGGTGATTGAGGCGAAAATGGAGCAGCTGGAGGTTATTTTCGATGAACCAAAACTCTATATTGATTATTTTAGTCATTTTCGAACTAATGGAAGTGGTTTTGGAGCATTTTGAGAACTTATAGAGCTCGAAAAGCTGATGTGAAGTTCTGGGCAGCCCTGGGAAAACTGTGGAGGATAGCCTATTTGGGGAATGCAATGCTCAATTTGAGAAATTTATCAGTTGATATTTGATGTCTGATGTATATTGGATACAAAAATAGTGGTTTCAGTTACAGAAGAAGAATCATGAGGGAGTTTATGCCATTTAAAAGCTCAGGGTAGCTTAGTGCACTAACAGAAAGAATCGTGTCAACAAGAGCCTAAAGATGTTTACAAAGTTCAGACAGCCAATTGAGGGATATTTATGGTATCTTAAGTCCTTTAGATAATTTTTTTATTCATTGGAATTAAGTATTTACTTGTAAAAACACTTACCATAATCCCAAAGAGCTGAGTCATGATGACAAAGCTGAAAGGAGACGTAGCCCACGAGATTTCTGGTGAATTCATAGATTAAAATTGTTGTTGTGTTTGAATGATTATTTGATGCATTATGTTGTTGTCATACATGTTAAATTACAACAAGATAAAATGAATTTAAGACACATAAACAATAAAAATTCATACACCACTTTCAAGTAATTAATTTCGCAAAATTGTCAAGCACAAGCTAGATCATTTTAATTTAAAACTGAGTGGTAGGTTCTTGAAATACATACAAGTTATCCAGTTCCATTTTCAGATCAGGATGGTATCATAGCATAGTTTCTTGCTTGACAAAGAACTTGGTTGCTTGATTTTATATCTTGAAAAGTGTTAAATAGTGTAAAAGATTGACTGTTTTACTGTTTGCAAACTGATTGTTGTTTGATTTTGCTTGAGATTTGGGGATAGCTATTGATTAGCTAAGTCTTGGAGAGAAAAAAAATGAAGAAAGATTTGAAGGCTTCTTCCTTACCCCAAAGTACCTTATGGTCAACATTTTAACACAAAACCTCTTGACGATTGTTTGTTAAGAAGCTCTTGGGGTTTGTTTGTTGTTTGGCTGCTTGAATAAGAGTTGGTATTTATAGCCATTTGGTTAAAAAATATTTTCATTTGTTTTGAAAATCTTTGAGAACTTTTTTGAAGTTAATTTTTTCATTGACATCATAATGACAACTTCTACAAGTGAAGTTTCCTCCTTCACAAGATTCTTTGATGATGATATGAAGTGTGACTTTTTTATATTGAAGGATATGGTACAGATTTTTTTTTAGGAAAAAAGAGAAAGTACTGAACTTCATGAACAATTGTTTGCCATGAAGGAAGAGAAGGAAGATATTCTTAAAAAATTGCATGATATAGAGAGGCAACTCCATCAAGCCCAAGAGGCTTTGACCAAGAAAATGCATGAGGAAGAGGTAGTCCATTCTAACTTGTCTTCAATTTCCTCTTTAGAAATATGTGTTGGTTCTTTCGAAAACATACGATGGTTATAGGGTCCAAGTTAATGATTAAAATGGGCTATGAAGGCAAGGGATTAGGAAAGCATGCACAAGTCATGGTTGATCCCATTTCGGTTGAGGAACGACCCAAGAATATTGGTCTTGGTTATGTGAAATTTAACGGCGAAGACTCCAAATCCTTGAAGGAATGTGATGCTACACTAAAGAGAACCTTTATTCCAAGTTCTAAGATGCAAATATGTCAAATTTGTTTCAAAGATGATTGCCATTTCTTTACGCCTTTGTTGCAGCAAGAAGATGGTAGACATGCAGCTTATGGTGAGCATGCAAGTTTAGACAGTTTTCAAGACAAGAATGATGATGTTAGTCTGCAAATGAAAGCTGTAGCCTCTACTAGTTCATCTCCTCAAGAAGGCCAAAAGGATGAACATTCAAAGCAGTACAAGAGGTATAAATATTCTCATGATCAATTTGATTGTGTTTCTGCAAAGCATGATAATTTTGCATGCTTAAATGGTAGAAATATTTGTTGTACATATTGTGGTGGATTTAACCATGGTGTTTCGAAATGCTGGATGAGGAAGAAAGCATATAGAAAGCAGATGAGGCAAAGACAACTTTCAAAGAACGTGCATGAGTTTTGCACATATTGCCAAAAGAGGGGACATGTTGTCTCCCATTGTTGGACTTTGCATCCAACTAGTCGTCCTAAGCACATGCAACAAGATGATCGAAATTTTGGCGCAAGTGGAACTAAGGATTCCATTATCGATGTGAAAATGGAAGATTCACATGAAGAAGTGTTGCAACAGAAAAAGTCGCCATGGAGGTGGCTTGGAAAGAAGTGGATGGACTTCTTAACATAGTAAGAAATACTCCTTTGTACATATGCACATTTTGGTTGTATGCATGTATTTTTGTTGAAAAGTTTGATGCAAGATTGCATATAAATGCGGTTCAGTTGAAGGAATTTCCTTGTTGTTGCAAAATTTCACCATGGAGGTGTAAAAGATGAGTATGATAATCACTTATATTTCAGCAATATCTTTTAGTTAAGCTCTTTAGCCACCCACATGTTGTTGGAAATTTTTTCATTGATGGCAAAGGACAACAACAGAGACAGAGACAGACAAAAGAGAAGCAAACAGGCAAAGGAGCAGCATCAGACAAGGAGCAGAGGAAGCAATGAATTGAAGCAAAGACAAGCAGTGTATTGAAGCAGAGACAAGTAGTGAATCAGTGGGCATAGACCTGCATAGAAGAGCTGCATAGAGTTGTAATGTTGGCAGAGTAGATTGCCGAAGGCCATTTGATTGAAATCTGGCCGAGCCAGAAAGCTTTTGAATCCCATAAGCAAGGATATGAGCAGAGTGATAGAACTATGTACAATCTATAATAGGAATCCGTCTTTGAATGTAACTAAGGACGAGTTACCAACTACAATCGTGTAGGATTTGTGTTAAGGACTGGATCCATATGGCATGCGTAAGAGCGCTTTGGACTATGCAGTTAATATACTCCGTCACTGTGTTAATGCATATACTCCGGAATGCTCATAGTTATACGCTTTTCTGTATATATTGAATATATATTGATCGAGTGCGAATCGATTGTAGAATGACCGATGTTCTTGTTCGATTCATATTGATCAAGGCTAAGAGTCATGTATTATGATTTGCTGCAAATTTAACAGTGGAATGGTATTGCATTTCAACACAAAGAACGCCAAGGAATGAGGTTGTAATGTGAATAAATACAGTGTTGAAGTGTTGACGGAACAATGGTTAATATATGAAAGGAGTGAATGAACCCGTAGAAAAGGGGTGGAGGCGGAACCCTCAATGAAGGTGGAACCATGAAGGAACAGTAACGACGGTTTGGAACACCTGACGGTTTTCATCACACTGCTTTTGTGAGGTAAGTGGTTTTCGTGAAATCAGCGCGATCACATTCATTGGAGGATGCGTGGCATGAGGCGGGTTCCCAAAACCGGTTACATCACGCGCTAACGTCCGGTCCTTAACCCCTCGCGATATTACATGATCACTGTTGGATTTCCAGCAGGAGCGCGATAGTTTATTAACCGTCAGATGAGATGGGTAGGTTAACACTGGGACCCAATTTCATCGCGTGGGTTTAAGAAATACATCTCGTGCAAGTGTGTAACGCGATTACCGTCAGATTGGTTGTATGGAGTGCGACGTCATATGGATCGTTGGATCCATTCAATACTTAAGCCAAGGTACGTTATATGGATGTGGGCCCGAACATTCGTTTAAATGCCGTTGAGTTATTCAATTCGAAGTTCAAGCAGGTTGGGGTTGATATATGTTGCATGGTTCACTTTATAATACATAGCGTTGTGATATGATTGATATATATATTACATGATAAGGCGCATATGAATGTTTGATGTAATGTGTGGGCCCGGATAATAAATACGTTGATATGGCGAGGTTATTAAAGTATTTGCATATGCGTGAGGCCTAATCAATAGTAGGCTATAGTCGAGTATAGTTATGTTAAGAATTGGGTTCTTAACCAAGGTTTGTTTAAATTAAATATAAATTATGACGAAGAGTGAGTGGGCCATCACTTTGAGTGTTATTCCAAAGTTGAGATATTCATTGAGGCCTTCATAAAGCAGAGTTCAATATAACTTATTGACCATTGGAGTAAAATTATAAAAACCGAGTATATGCAGAGACTTCTATGTAATGGTTTGGCCAGAATATTCGAATATCAGTTCGAAATATTATAAGTTGGGTTTTTGATTATTGTTTAACCACATTTTTGAAGATGCCGAGAGTTGATTAAACCAAAGGTTCTGTAGTAAAACTATTCAAGAGGTGAATTCATTTGGAAATGAATTAAGGAGACCTTGGGTTAAGCGAGTTTTTGTGTATGGTTTCAAAATCCTATATTTAATGTAAGAAGCGCTTGATAGGCATTGCAGGGTCTTAACCATTGATTCCAAAGGCAGCTTCTGCATTTATTAAATTAAACTGCCAATCCAGAAAATAGAGTATTGAAACTACCCAGATTGACTGTTGTATTGAGCACAAATTTGCTATATGCATTTTATATGCACAGAAAGAGAGGAAGTATGGGGCTGACAGAGGTAAACAAAGATTGCAGGTTTGACAGGTGTACATTCACAGGTGCACACAATTGCAGTGAACAGATTTATGCAGAGCAATTATCTAATAGCAATAGAAAGGACAAAACTAGCAAGCCAAGGGTTGAGCGAAGTTTATGTATTGAAATTGAAAATGTAAATGTTTTAATTGTTTTTATATTGTTTTTGATGCAAAGACAAGTATCCAAAGGAAAAGAAAAATCCCATTGTAACATTGAAATTTGTACATATTGTTATATTTTTAATGAGTTGGACAAAGAAATGAGAAGGTAGAAGTCAAAAAGTCATGGTTGTTCACTCCAAATTCCTTGTGAAATACAAACAGTCATGTGATGATCACTATATATAATATCAATTTGATATGCATAAAGGAGTTAGAGAGAGTAATGATAGAGAATGCAAAGTATAGAAGATTGAGGCAGAGAAGATAAGGAAGAGAGAAGCAGAAAGAGATGCTATAGAACAGAGCTAATATCTGAGGCAAATCAGCAAACATTTCTTTTGATAAATTGAGGAAGTTGGAGCTTCCCTATCAAGTTGAAGCTTGATAGTTGTTAGTTGTATCTGACTGAGGTTGGAGCCTCCTATAGGTTGGTGCCTGCAGAAAATTGAAGGGAGTTGTAACTTCCTTGCAAGTTGTAGCTTGCAGAATTGAGGTTGGAGCCTCCTATAGGTTGGTTCCTGTAGAAAAACAGTGGTGAGAGGGAGTTGGAGCTTGCCTTTTCATCCCAACAATAATAAGATGTGGTTTTCTCCATTTATGGGTTTCCACTTATATCTGTTGTCTCTATCTGTGTTGCCTGTGTGCTGAGATGATTTACCAAATCTGCTTAATGTTTGCTGGTCTCATAATAAGTTTGATGTCACATTAATTTAATACTTGCTGCAACTTATTAAGACTCGTCATATATTAAGGTAGATTATAAAAGTAAGCTATAAAAAAGCCGATGAAAAATTTAAAAAGCTCATGTATGTGTTAAACTGATTCACCCCCCCCCCCTCTAAATCTATCTAAGAATTCAACAATTGGTATTAGAGCGAGTTCCTTTTATACCAGTTTAACCACTGAAAGGAGATCCTAGGCCTCCAAGATGGCTAGTCAAGAAGGAATCTCAACCAATAAAGCCCCTTTCTTCACTAGTACTAATTATGCCTTCTAGAAAATCAGAATGAGAGCATACATAATGTCTCTAGGAATAGAGGTATGGGCTACTATAGAATTTGGATATGCCCCAAAGGCAACTAACCCAGAAAAAGAAGCTAAACAAGAATTTGTAGCAAATTCAAAGGCCATGAATGCAATCTTAAGTGCACTTTGTGAGGCTGAATTTATCAAAATAATGCACAGTAAGACTGCTAAAGATATGTGGGACACTCTAGAGAATATCCATGAGGGAAATAAAAAGGTAAAGACTGCCAAAATTCAAGTATATAGAGCCCAGTTTGAAAATTTAAAAATGAATGATGATGAAGATGTTGGCAGCTTCTTCCTAAAAGTTGTAGAAATTGTTAACAATATGAAAGCTCATAGAGAAACCATACCAGAAAGTAGAATTGTGCAAAATATTCTAAGATCTCTTCCATCCAGGTTTAATCCCAAGGTGTCTGCAATAGAAGAAACAACTGATTGGGAGACCTTAACCATGAACCAGCTACTTGGAAATCTAATATCATATGAGATGAGGCTCCCACAGAAGAAGCCAAGTACGAGGGAGGAAGCCTTTAAAACAGAAAAGAAGAAAGAAGAAGAGGAAGACATATGCTCTTGCTCGGATGAAGAAGAGGCAAAATTTGTCAAGAAACTAGATAGAGGCTCAGGTAAATACAAAGGTAAACTTCCTTTCAAATGCTTTAATTGTGGAAGAGCTGGACACTATGCTGCTAAGTGTCCTCACAAGAAAGTAAGGAATCAGGCTCAAGAATTAGAGAAAAATAAATCAAAGAACTGGTAGAAAGGAAAGAAGTTCAAGAGAAAATCCTTCTATACTCAACAAGACAGCAGTACATCTGAAGACTCAGATGAACCCTCAAGTTAAGAAGGAACCTCTGAATTTGTATTGATGGCCATAGAAGAACTTGAAGGACTCCTGCTAGAATATGAAGAAGAAGAAGGTGAAGTCGACCTTGAGGGGGAGCTAAGAAGTGCTCTGGAGGAGATTGACAGACTCAAACTGAAGTGCAGAAAACAAAAGGACATTCTCCTCAAGTATGTAAGAGAAGAGCAAAATTCAGAAGTCCTCATGCAGCTGAAGGTAAAGCTTGAAGAAGCCAAGAAGATAGAAGACATGTTACTTCAGCAAATCAAGGATAAAACTCAAGAACAAGAGAATCTGGAAGAAGAAGTTGTATGTCTGAGGAAGAAATTAGAAAAATGCTCAGAGGAAAGTGTCTACAAATTCCTCTCAAACAACAAGCTCTAGTAAGTTGAACGAAATTCTGGATGCTCAAATATCTCCTATGATAAAAACTGGAATAGGCTACGAAGGAGAATCAAGTAAAAGCAAAGAAAAGGAAAATAGAGAGATTATTTTTGTAAAAGAAAATAAGAATGATGAAGTAGCTCAAACAATTCCTACAAAATAAGAAACATGTAATCAGAAGAAACCTCTAGTAACAAAGAATGCAATAAATACTAAGACAACAGAAAAAGGACCATATACCCCTGAGTATGTCAAATTTGGAATCCATCAAAGGAGATTCTTCCCTCCTATGAAGAATGCCACCTGTTATGTCTGCCACAAGCTGGGACACATTGCTGCATATTGTCATGCAAGGAGGAGTAATTCAAACAAAAAAAAGATGCAAACAGTGAAGAGACTACCTCAAGCAAACAAATGGAGAAGACAACCTTACATCAGGTATGCAAATAGTTTCTATGGTTACTGTTTTTATTGTAAGGAATTTGGCCATAAAATCATTGAGTGTAGAAAGTATGGATAAATATTGATGTTCAACACATCAAGGAGGTTTATGAATCAAAGAAATTTTGTTCATACTCACAATTATGCAAAAATTATGATCAAATGTTGTGTATGCAATCAAGTTGGACATATGCCTTCCAAATGTCCTCTAAGAAGATGTAGTTCATCACCTCACAAAAGATACAAAAAAAAAGGGTGCTTCCAGTGGATAAAGAAGGTGAATAAATGTGACTTGGCTCTATCTGCTCAAGACCTGAAAATCCAGTGGTATTTGGACAGTGGTTGCTCAAAACACATGAATGGAGACAGAAGAAAGTTTATAACTCTTGATGAAAAGAAATCTGGCAATGTTACTTTTGGCAATGATAAATTAGGAAAAATAAAAGGAAAAGGCTCAGTCAGTGATCAGGAGATCAAGTCCTTGATGGAAAAATGCTCAAAAATTTAGTTCCTCAGAATTGGTCCAAACTAGAACAACTGGAAAGAGCTCAGAAAAACGATCCTGTAGACGCAAACAACACTAAAAACCGACGCTGTATGAGAAAGTTATTCAACTTCTAAGTTTGCCAATTTCAATAAAAAAATGGCCAATTTGACTTTATAAAAATATTTTATTAAAAAAAGAATATTCCATAAAATATTTTGGGAATATTCCGTGGAATATTCCACAAAATATTCTGTGGAATATTCTGAAGGCAGCTAATGAAAGGGCGCCACGTGGCCAGCCCAGAGGCTGCCATGTGGCCCCAAGCTCAAACGGAAATGGTTTATTAAAATTTCTTTGGTCGCGGCAGGGATCGACCCCGGGTCGTGGCGGAGGCAACCGGTTGGCCCGACCAACGTGCCACAAGACGTTCTTAACATTCATCGTCCCAAAGTTATATTTAAACTTTGTTTTATGTTGGGCGGGGCCCGAAAGGGGGCCAGCCACCTCAGCAAATGACCACGCGCTTGGAACCCAGGGCATAAAAAAATGGGTGGATAACACCGTGGGTCATGGCCACGTGCATTTCGGCGGTGGTTTAAATATATATGGTTGCAACTTTAGTAAACTCCCCAATAAACCCAAAGTCGTTCAACCACCTCCGACGGTCACGGTCCCATGGACCTTATCTCTTTAGCACCCACGGTTGGCGGTAAAAATGGCGGAGGTACCAAAGATAGCGCCGAACCCCATATTTGTCGGGGTTAACTGGAGTTCCACCAGATTTGGTGGAGCTTTTTTAGCCCTAACTGGACAAAAACTTGTACTGGTCATAACTTTGGCTAGGGAAGTCCTTTTGAAGCGAATTTTTTTTTGATTTGGGGGTATTGAAGCATTCTGAAGCTGTTGGAATAGGTTTCAGAGCCATCGGGGCACTCTTTCAGTGATTTTAGCAGCGAATTTTCTTGTGGAGCCACTAGGGCTAGGTGAATGATCAGCTGTTTTGGACTATATTCATCCATTTGAGGTGAATAAATAGTCAATTTTTACTGTTTCCAGCACTTTGTTTCTGAATTTTTAGCTAATTTAGCCTTTTGAGGCTTTCTTCACAGTGTAATACTTATTTTGAGCATTAATAAAAGAGGGAAAAGCCTATTTGGAGGCTTTTGGACCCAGCAGAGGTAGCCCAAGAGAGGGGTGAACTGCTTAAAAAAATGCTTACTATTATGCTGTGCATTTTTGCTGCTATTTTCCAGAGTTTACTACATTAAACAGTAATTTTTAATAAGTCCACTTTTCACAATGAGACTTATATAGTGATCAAAACTCATTTGTTTCACTTCAAACCACATTAATTCCATTGCAGAATACTTGAAATTGCTTATTCACACATAAAATTTGGTTAATGAATACTTTGCAAACATAAACAGATAATTTCATTGCCAGATCAATTTAGTGTTTACTTCATATTTCTTTAGGCAGAGCCAGTAAGAGGGCTAGAAGCTTCTGGTTTCATATCTTTCTAGTAAAGGTGAAATAACCAGTAAAAGCCCCTACTGTCTATCTCTGTATAAGAAATATTTTGTTCACACATTTCGGATTAGATTGGTATCAGAGCTCTAGGTTTTGCTTAAGAGTTTGTGAAATTTTTGCAAGAAGATTGTGTTTTTCTACAAAATTTGATGCTTACTAGGCTAAAATTGAAAATAGGGGAAGGTCAATTGGTTAGATCACAAGATAATCCTCAACCAAGGAGGGCTAGAGTGCCATTATCTCCACCTTCAATTTCATCCTCATTAGCCTTAGAATCAGCCATAAACATGTCTTCCAGAGAAGGAGAAGTACATGAGGAAATGGATCCCAAGGAAGAAGAAAGAGTATTTAGTAAAGCTTTCTTGGACATGACTGAGATGGTTAGGATCCTCTATCAGGAGAGAAATGATAGGATTGCTAGAGAAGGGTCTAGAAACCAAAGAGAAGAAGGAGATTCTTCAGGAGGGAAGAAAGACAAGGATGAGTCTAAGAAAGGGAATGTAGGAAATGGTGATCCTTCATCTCCATCGTCATCCTCTTCCTCCACATCATCTTCTTCAACTTCTGTTAATCAGTCACACAAAACAAAAACATCTCTTAGAAATACTTTGTTAAATCTTGATGTGAAGTTTGAGTTGCCGATGTTTAATGGTGATGTGAATGTAGAAAAATTGGATAACTGGATTAAACGGCTGGAAGTCTATCTAAGAATTAAGAAGTTGCATGATGATGACACAAAAATCCAATTAGCCTCATTGAGAATGGATGGAGCAGCTTTGGTTTGGTGGGAAGCTAAGACCAGGGAGGAAATTAAAAAGCATGGTAAGATAACTCTAACATGGAATGAGTTTATTACTACTATTAAGAAACAGTTTTATCCTCTTGCTCATATTCAGAAAGAAATTTTGAATTGGAAAAATTTTAGGCAACTCAAGGGTCAAAATGTGCAAGATTATACCCAAGAGTTTAGAAGGAGAGCACTTCTACTTGGGGTAGACTTACAAAGTCAAGACACCTTGTTGAAATACATAGGAGGTTTGCAAAATTATCTGCAACATACTATCCTAATGTTTAATCCTACCAGCTTAGATGAAGTTTGTGTGCAGGCTACACATTTAGAAGCTAGAGGAAAGAATACCTTGATGAGGATAGTAATTTCAAAAACAAAGGAAATAAAACAATTGCAAATTCATGAAAAGAAAAAGGAAAGTTCTTTTGCAAGAACTGTTCAAAGACAAGTCATGATGAAGATCATTGTTGGAAGCTTCATCTTGAACTAAAACTAGAAAAATACAAGAAAAAAAACAAGACCAAAGAAAAGGAGAAAATTGTAGCAACAGTTGAGCAAGACTTAGGGTCAGACTCAGGAGATGAGACAAAAATCATAGCCATGGTTTTAAAGAATATTAAGGGGAAAGAAGTGGTGCAAGACACAACTTTGAGTTCTAGCTCTTTGAATTTTCACAAAGATACTGATGAGGAAAAGAGGAGGATAGAGCTCTTCCATGTGAGGGTAATTTCAAAACATACCAAAATTGACACACTATTTGATAGTGGGTCACAAGAGAATCTTATATCTGAAGGCTTGGTCAAGCATATTAAACTTGAGACCATTCCACCTTCGAAGCCTTATCCACTTGGATGGATATGCAAGGATGCCAACTTGCAAGTCTTAAGGAAGTGCATATTGCGCTTTGCAATAACTGCACACTTTATTGACACAGTGGAACTTGATGTGGTGCCGCTTGATATCTCAGGTATTGTTTTGGGAAGTCCTTACTTATTTGACAGGAAGGCTATCTTTCATCGCCATAAAAACAAGTATCACTTGTTCAAAGATGGTAAAGAGTACATTGTGAGAGCACACAAGAAGAAACTGGAATCTTCTTTACTCCATGCAAATCAATTGAAAAGACTGGTTAATGCAAGTCAAAGTCTAACTTTGTTAATATTGAAACGACCAGATTTTGAGCATTCGCCTTTTTATGATGTTGCTAATAATTTGTCTCTGTTTATTAACAGTTTGTCTTTGAAAGAAGATGATGTTATGTTGCACAAATTACCTTTTGGGTCAGCCAATGCAGTGATTGAAGTGTCAAAGCAAAGCAGTGCAAGCAAGAAGGACACACAATTCAACATGCGACAAAGTTGGTTTCAGAATGGTAGAATTCACCATGGGAATAGTTTGCAAGGTGAAAGTTATTTTAAGTCTTCTGGGAAGTTTTATCAGTGTAGAAAAAGTTTGTTTTCTGCAGATTACAATTGTTTTTCTGCAAATTTTAATCATTTGCATCATGACTTTGTCAATCTTAGCAATGGTTGATAAGTTGATTCCAGAGACAGTTTATCATTTTCTCAAAAGCTCCATTTGATGAAATCGGGTATATTTGAGTTATTCAAGGGTGGTAGAGTGGAGAATCAGTCTCCACATTATCAGTTTCAATATTCAGAGAGCTTTTGGGGTCCAAAAGCTTCCCATTTGGGAGATGTGATCAGGAGTTCAAGTCCTTGATGGAAAAAATGCTCAAAAATTTAGTTGCTCAGAATTGGTCCAAACCAGAACGAATGGAAATATCTCGGAAAAATGATCCTGTAGATGTGAACGACACTGAAAACCGATGCTGTATGAGAAAGTTATTCAGCTTTGAAGTTCGCCAATTTTAGTAAAAAAAATGGCCAATTTGACTTTATAAAAATACTTTATTAAAAAAAGAATATTTCACAGAATATTTTGGGAATATTCCATGGAATATTCCACAGAATATTCTAAGGAATATTTCGAAGGCAGCCAATGAAAGGGCGCCACGTGGCCATCCCAAAGGCTGCCACGTGGCCCCAAGCTCAAACGGAAATGGTTTATTAAAATTTCTTTGGTCGCGGCAGGGATCGACCCCGGGTCGTGGCGGAGGCAACCAGTCAGCCCGACCAACGTGCCATAAGACATTCTTAACATTCATCGTCCCGAAGTTATATTTAAACTTTGTTTTATGTTGGGCGGGGCTTGAAAGGGGGCCAACCCCTAAGGGCCAACCCCCTCAACAAATGACCACGTGCTTGGAACCCAGGGCATAAAAAAATGGGCAGATAACACCGTGGGTCATGGTCACGTGCATTCCGGCGGTGGTTTAAATATATATGGTTGCAACTTTAGTAAACTCCATAATAAACCCAAAGTCGTTCAACCACCTCCGACGGTCACAGTCCCGTGGACCTTATCTCTTTAGCACCCACGGTTGGCGGTAAAAACGGTGGAGGTGCCAAAGATAGCGCAAGACCCCATATTTGTCGGGGTTAACTGGAGTTCCACCAGATTTGGTGGAGCTTTTTTAGCCCTAACTAGACAAAAACATGTATTGGTCATAACTTTGGCTAGGGAATTCCTTTTGAAGCGAATTTTTTTTTGATTTGGGGGTATTGAAGCATTCTGAAGCTGTTGGAATAGGTTGCAAAGCCATAAAGGCACTATGTTAGTGATTTTATCAGCGAATTTTCTTGTGGAGCCACCAGGGCTAGGTGAATGATCAGCTGTTTTGGACTATATTCATCCACTTGAGGTGAATGAATAGTCAATTTTTATTGTTTCCAGCACTTTATTTCTGAATTTTCAGCTAATTTAGCCTTTTGAGGCTTTCTTCATAGTGTAATACCTATTTTGAGAATTAATAAAAGAGGGAAAAGCCTATTTGGAGGCTTTTGGACCCAGCAGAGGTAGCCCAAGAGAGGGGTGAACTGCTTAAACAAATGATTACTATTATGCTGTGCATTTTTGCTACTATTTTCTAGAGTTTACTACATTAAACCGTAATTTTTAATAAGTCCACTTTTCACAATGAGACTTATACAGTGATCAAAACTCATTTGTTTCACTTCAAACCACATTACTTCCATTGCAGAATACTTGAACTTGCTTATTCACACATAAAATTTGGTTAATGAATACTTTGCAAACATAAACAAATACTTTCATTGCCAGATCGATTTAGTGTTTACTTCATATTTCTTTAGGAAAAGCCAGTAAGAGGGCTAGAAGCTTATGGTTTCATCCTTTCTAGTAAAGGTGAAATAACTAGTAAAAGCCCCTATTGTCTATCTCTATATAAGAAATATTTTTTTCACACATTTCAGATCAGTCAGCCTAGAAAATGGCAGAGGAAAGGCCCAAGATGTACTATTTGTAGATAGGCTGAAAGAAAATTTGCTAAGTGTCAGTCAAATGTGTGATAAAGGCTGTGAAGTTCTTTTTAGAGCACAAGATTGTGAAGTCAGATCAAGCACCACAGGTAAGACTCTGCTCAAAGGAGTTCGAACAAAGAGTAATGTTTACATTATGAAAGAGGAAGATGAAGCATTTCATCTTAGCAAACTTGAGGATTCATGGTTATGGCATAAAAGGTTGGGACATCTCAGATTCGATCACATCATCAGACTAAGCAAGAAGAAAGCTGTTAGAGACATGCCAGAAATAAAAAGGCCTTCTAATACCATATGCAAATCTTGTCAACTGGGAAAACAGACCTGCACATCATTTAAGGCCAAAGATGAGACATCAAGAAGAAGACCACTTCATCTTGTGCACATGGACCTGTGTGGACCTGCAAGAACTAAAACTCCAGGTGGAGAATCCTACTTCATGTTGATAATAGATGATTTCTCCATAATGACATGGGTTGCATTTGTCAAGAATAAATCGAAAGCTCTGGAAAAATTTAAAATATTCAAAGCTTTAGCAAAAAATCAGACAGAATGCAAGCTAAAATGCATTAGATCAGACAGAGGAGTTGAATTCACTAATTATGACGTTGCAGACCTATGCAATGAACATGGCATAAAGTAACAATTTACTATTGCAGGGACACCTCAGCAGAATGGAGTAGCAGAGAGAAAAAACAGGTATGTATAGAAAATAGCCAGAGCCATGATGCAAGAGAGTAATATTAATCAAACCTTCTGGGCAGAAGCAGTACACACAGCCGTGCATATTCTAAACAAAGCCCACTTAAGGCCAAGCAGTGACAAGACTCCCTGTGAACTATGGCATGGGAAACCAACTTCAATCAAACATTTTAGAATATTTGGAAGCAAGTGTTACATAAAGACTAATGATGAAAATGTTGGGAAATTTGATGCAAGAGTAGAAGAAGGGATATTTCTAGGATATGCTTCCAAAAGTAAAGGTATAGGTGCTACAACAAGACTCTTCAAAAAATAGTAGAAAGCATTGATGTGAGATTTGATGAAGAACTTCCAAACAATACAAGAGATACAGACTGCAACAGTCCATCAGACAACCATGAAGAAGAAAAACAAGATGATGATGAAACAAGCAAGACAATAGAATATGCTAAACTGAGATCGAAAGCCCCATCAAGATACACTCAGAAGAACCATCCAGAAGATCAGATCATTGGAGACAAGAGAGTAGGGGTCCAGACAAGAAGGCAGCTAACTGAATAGACATAAGAGGTATACATAGCCATGTTATCACAAATAGATCCAAAGGAATTTGAATAAGCCAACAAGGACAAGTCTTGGGTGAATGTTATGAATGAAGAATTGGACCAAATTGAGAAGAACAATACCTGGGAACTAGTTCCTAGACCCACTAAGAAAAATGTCATAGGCTCAAAATGGGTATTCAAAAATAAAATGAATGAGGAAGGACAGGTAATCAGGAGTAAAGCCAAACTTGTCTGCAAAGGATCTTCACAAATCGAAGGACTTGATTACGATGAAACATTTGCCCCTGTAGCCAGAATGGAAGCCATCAGAATGTTTCTGGCCTTTGCATGCTACCAAGACTTCAAGGTATATCAAATGGATGTAAAATATGCTTTTCTGAATGGAGATCTAGAAGAAGAAGTCTACATGGAACAACCAGAGGGTTTCTCTTTAACAGACAAAGAAAACTATGTGTGTAGACTAATGAAGGCTCTCTATGGACTGAAACAGGCTCCTCGTGCTTGGTACTCAAGACTGGATAAGTATTTGCAAAAACAAGGCTTTAAGAGAGGTGGAGTAGACGAAAATCTATACATAAAAGCCCATGAAAATGAACTCCTGATTGTTGTAGTATATGATGATGACATTATGTTTGGAAGCAATAGAGATGAACTAGAAAAAGGGTTTGCTGAGGAGATGAAATCAGAGTTTGAGATGTCCATGATTGGAGAAATCAGTTTCTACTTAGGATTTCAAATTCAGCAAAAGAACAAAGGTACATTCATTTCACAGGAAAAATACTTAAAAGAAATGTTGAAAAAGTTCAAAATGGAGGACTGCAAACCTGTGTCAACTCCCATGATCACGGGATGCAAGCTATGTGTTGATGATGGATCTGTTGATATAGATCAAAGACTCTACAGATCCATGATAGGAAGTCTGTTGTACCTGACAACATCAAGACTAGACGTCATGCTAGAAGTAGGACTAGTGGCTAGATATCAAGCAAAACCTAAACAAAATCACCTTCTTGCAGTCAAAAGAATATTCAGATATCTACAAGGAACTGAACAGTATGGACTTTGGTATCCAAAAGGCAAAAGATTCACTTTGATAGCATACATAGATGCAGATTGGGTTAGATGTGTGGATGACAGGAAAAGCACAAGTGGAGGTGCATTCTATTTAGGAGAAATTCTGGTGGCATGGCTTAGCAAGAAACAAACATCTATTTCTCTATCTACAGCAGAAGCAGAATACATAGCAGCAACAGCATGTTGTACACAAGTCATATGGATGAAGCAAACCCTCCAAGACATGAAGGTAAGCATTGATGAACCTATCTCAATTAAATGTGATAATACAAGTGCTATAAGCCTATCAAAAAATACTGTGCTTCACTCAAAAACTAAACATATCCCAATCAAGTATCATTTTCTTCGAGAACAAGTGGCTCAAAAGGTAGTAAAGCTGGTGTATGTACCAACAAAAGAACAGACAACAGATATATTTACCAAACCTCTTGCTAGAGAACCATTTGAATATTTGAGAGATAGACTAGGGGTAGTATCTGTAGATGCTACTCTATGATATAAAGAGAAAGCACAGTTCAGGGGGAGAACAAAAACGAAAATATCATTCCAGGGGGAGATCAGCCAACAAGGGAAGCATGAAACAGGTCCTCAGGATCAAAGGATTATGGCACGAATACATCCAGCATAAAAGAGTCAATGAAAAGGCTAAAGGGTTAGTATTTTAGATTTAATCCAAAGTTTGGAGCAGCAGGGTACAAAGTCAGAAGATCTCAGAGAGAGGAAATGCAAGAAAAGTTGAAAAAGGATAAAATCAAAGGATCAAAGGATAGAATCTACACTAAGAGATGTGCAACCCCTTGCCATTGATGTCAAAGGGGGAGGAAGAGCTAGCAACAGAAGGAAGGGTCCTAAAAGGAAAACAGAGGAAGTATATTGCCATCAATGCCAAAGGGGGAGACTGTTGGAAATGTTGTCATTGATGGCAAAGGACAACAACAGAGACAGAGACAGACAAAATAGAAGCAAACAGGAAAAGGAGCAGCATCAGACAAGGAGCAGAGGAAGCAGTGAATTGAAGCAGATACAAGTAGTGTATTGAAGCAGAGACAAGCAGTGAATCAGTGGGCATAGACCTACATAGAAGAGATGCATAGAGTTGTAATGTTGGCAGAGTAGATTTCCGAAGGCCATTTGATTGGAAATCTGGTCAAGCCAGAAAGTTTTCAAATCCCATAAGCAAGGATATGAGCAGAGTGATAGAACTCTATACAATCTATAATAGGAATCCAGCTTTGAATGTAACTAAGGACGAGTTACCAACTACAATCATGCAGGATCTGTGTTAAGGACTGGATCCATATGGCATGCGTAAGAGCGCTTTTGACTCTACAGTTAATATACTCTGTCACTGTGTTAATGCATATACTCCGGAATGCTCGTAGTTATACACTTCTGTGTATATATTGAATATATATTGATTGAGTGCGAATCGACTGTAGAATGACCGATGTTCTTGTTCGATTCATATTGATCAAGGCTAAGAGTCATGTATTATGATTCACTGCAAATTTAACAGTGGAATGGTATTACATTTCCACACAAAGAATGTCGAGGAACGAGGTTGTAATGCGAACAATTACAGTGTTGAAGTGTTGACGGAAGAATGGTTAATATATGAAAGGAGGGAATGAACCCATAGAAAAGGGGCAGAGGCGAAACCCTGAACGAAGGTGGAACCGTGAAGGAACAATAACGACGGTTTGGAACACCTGATGGTTTTCATCGCACCGCTTTTGTGCAGTAAGTGGTTTTCGTGAAATCAGCGCGATCACATTCATTGGAGGATGCGTGGCATGAGGCGGGTTCCCAAAACCGGTTACATTGTGCGCTAATGTCCGGTCCTTGACCCCTCGCGATATTACATGACCACCGTTGGATTGCCAGCAGGAGCACGATAGTTTATTAACCATCGGATGAGATGGGTAGGTTAACACTGGGACCCATTTTCATCGCGTGGGTTTAAGAACTACATCTCGTGCAAGTGTGTAACGCGATTACCGTCAGAATGGTTGCATGGAGCATGACGTCATATGGATCGTTGGATCCGTTCAATACTTAAGCCAAGGTACGTTATATGGATGTGGGCCCAAACATTCATTTAAATGCCATTGAGTTATTCAATTCGAAGTTCAAGAAGGTTGGGGTTGATATATGTTGCATGGTTCACTTTATAATATGGAGCGTTGTGATATGATTGATATATATATTACATAATAAGGCGCATATGAATTTTTGGTGTAATGTGTGGGCCTGGATACGAAATACACTGATATGGTGAGGTTATTAAAGTATTTGCATATGCGTGAGGCCTAATCAATAGTAGGCTATAGTCAAGTATAGTTATGTTAAGAAGTGGGTTCTTAACCAGGATTTGTTTAAATTAAATATAAATTATGATGAAGAGCGAGTGGGCCATCACTTTGAGTGTTATTCCAAAGTTGAGATATTCATTGATGCCTTCATAAAGCAGAGTTCAATATAAATTATTGACCATTGGAGTAAAATTATAAAAACCGAGTATCTGTAGAGACTTCTATGTAATGGTTTGGCCAGAATATTCGAATATTAATTCGAAATATTATAAGTTGGGTTTTTTATTATGGTTTAACCACAGTTTTGAAGATGTCGAGAGTTGATTAAACCAAAGATTTATAGTAAAACTATTCAAGAGGTGAATTCATTTGGAAATGAATTAAGGAGACCTTGGGTTAAGCGAGTTTCTGCGTATGGCTTCAAAATCCTATATTTAATGTAAGGAGCACTTGATAGGCATTTCAGGGTCTTAACCATTGATTTGAAAGGCAACTTCTGCATTTATTAAATTAAACTGCCAATCCGGAAAATAGAGTATTGAAATTACCCAGATTGACAGTTGTATTGAGCACAAATTTTCTATATGCATTTTATATGCACAGAAAGAGAGGAAGTATGAGGCTTACAGAGGTAAACAGAGATTGCAGGTTTGACAGGTGTACATGCACAGGTGCACACAATTGTAGTGAACAGAGTTATGCAGAGCAGTTATCTAACAGCAATAGAAAGGACAAAACCAGCAAGCCAAGGGCTGAGCGAAGTTTATGTATTGAAAATTAAAATGTAAATTTTTTAATTGTTTTTATATTGTTTGTGATGCAAAGAAAAGTATCCAAAGGAAAAGAAAAATCCCATTGTAACATTGAAATTTGTACTTATTGTTATATTTTTAATGAGTTGGACAAAGAAATGAGAAGGCAGAAGTAAAAAATTCATGGCTGTTCACTCCAAATTCCTTGTGAAATACAAACAGTCATGTGATGATCACTATATATAATATCAATTTGATATGCATAAAGGAGTTAGAGAGAGTAAGGATAGAGAATGCAAAGTATAGAAGATTGAGGCAGAGAAGATAAGGAAGAGAGAAGCAGAAAGAGATGCTACATAACAGAGCTGATATATGAGGCAAATCAGCAAACATTTCTTTTGATAAATTGAGAAAGTTGGAGCTTCCCTATCAAGTTGAAGCTTGATAGCTGTCAGTTGTAGCTGACTGAGGTTGGAGCCTCCTGTAGGTTGGTGCCTGCAGAAAATTGAAGGGAGTTGGAGCTTCCTTGCAAGTTGTAGCTTGCAGAATTGAGGATTGGAGCCTCCTGTGGGTTGGTGCCTGTAGAAAAACAGTGGTGAGAGGGAGTTGGAGCTTGCCTTCGCATCACAACAATAATAAGATGTGGTTTTCTCCCTTTATGGGTTTCCACTTATATCTTCTGTCTCTATCTGTGTTGCCTGTGTGCTGAGATGATTTATCAAATCTGCTTAATGTTTGCCGCTATCATAATAAGTTTGTCACATAAATTTAATACTTATTTTAAAATTATTGGCACCTAGTCATATATTAAGGTTGATTATAAAAGTAAGCTTTAAATAAGTTGATGAAAAATTTAAAAAGCTCATGTATGTGTTAAACTGTTTCACCCCCCCCCCCCCCCCCCTTAGTTTAACTAAGAGTTCAACACATGTTTTTGGGATTATGTACTTGTTGATACTTAAAAGGAAGAGTTGAAGGTGTACATGTGCATGGAAGTTGTATGTGTAAATAGCGAACTATAAATAGGTTCATTGTACATTGATACATGCACATGTGTTTTTCAAGATGTATCATGTTGTTTATCGACTTGTGTCGATTGTGTCGCACATGTTTGTCGACTTGTGTCGATTGTGTCGCACATGTTTTTCGACTTGTGTCGATTGTGTTGCACACTTTTAACATTGATTTTGTGTCAATTGTATAGCACATTTTATGATGACTTGTTGTTGATGTCGCATGTTGCATGACTTATGTTTGAGCCACCTTGGATCATTGATCAAGGCAGCGATGTACAATTTACTTCTACAAGTTTCTCACCAGAAATTTTCTAAATGAGTGCAATAAAGACAGTTCTTGACAGGAGGACAAGTGCATCAAGGAAGGGAAGTGTGAATTGCTTTCTAGTTGTGGTTCAAATTCACTAGCCATGCAAGGAAAGTGTTTGGAGACTGAAGAGAAGAGGGTGCAATACTCTTATTTGTTGTACAAATCAGTTTCAGTAGTCCAAGAGAGCTTTTAGGGTCCAAAAGCTTCTCATTTGGGAGGTGTGATTAGAACTGGATCAAGGACCTAAGGATTAGCTCAAAATTCAAAGTTACAGGATTGGGTTGAAACTAAGATGGTTGCATAGGTCTCGTCTTCCTAATTCCGCTACTGCAAACTGTTCGAAAAATGGACACCGTATGAAGAAATTATTGCACTTTGAATGGCGAGTGTGTCTAGTGGAGCACAGAGGGGCCAACCCTCCTCCCATGGAACCTCATCATATGACCAGTGTGGGAGCTTAAATGTGAATACCGTTTAAGGAGCCTAATCTCAGGTTTAATATTTAATTAAGCTTCAGTTAAGTGGATTTTAATATGGCGGAGATTCTGGAGGTGCTCCCAAATTTAGGCGGACTTCTGCTTTTAGTGGAGTTAATTGGCAGTTGCCCCACATTTAGTGGAGGAAATTGGGACAAAGTTGTTTTGGTCATAGCTCCCTCATTATTGAACCAAATTGGACGAAATTTTAGTCAATTTTGGGTCTCTTCGACCTTATAAAGACTTTGGAATAGGTTTCCAGTCGAATGGAGGTGATATTCAGTAGCGTTTTCTTCAGGGAAGATGAAGGAGCCATAAGGGCCACCATGAGACAATTTCAGTTTGAGGCCTAACCAGGGGAGTTAGAGTCCTTTTCTAGAGTTCCAATAGTCTATATTGGATAATTTAGATGTTCTGAATCTGATTAAATCATTTCAGATCCTGTAGAGAATGTTTGAAGGCCGAAAAACTTCAGTAAAGTTCCAGGGGTCATTAGTGCCAACCTTTGCTAGCAGTAGTGCAGGGATTAGAAAGAGCTATTTGAGACCATTTGTAGTAAAAAAGTGGTCATTATTGACTCAAAAAATCATTATAAATATATTTACAGAGGTTTCAACAAGTGTTAAAGACTTTTAGAGGTATAAAACTCAGCAGAGAAGCTTTCCTTGACCCTAGTGCCACGGGGTGCCGATAGGTGATTGAGGCGAAATCGGAGTAGCCAGAGGCTATTTTTGATGAACCAAAACTCTATATTGACTATTTCAGTCATTTTGAACCAATGGAAGTGGTTTCAGAACATTTTGAGAACCTATAGAGCTCAAAAAGCTGATGTGAAGTTCTGGGCAGCCTTGGGCAAACCCTGGAGGATAGCCTATTTGGGGAATGCAGTGATCAATTTGAGAAATTTATGAGTTGATATTTGATGTCTGATGTATATTGGATACAACATGAGTGGTTTCAATGATAGAAACAAAATTCTGAGGGAGTTTGTGCCATTTAAAAGCTCATAGTAGCTTAGTGCATCGACAGAAGGAATCGTGTCAACAAGAGCCTAAAGCTATTTACAAAGTTCGGAAAACCAATTGAGGGATATTTGTGGTATTTTCAGTCCTTTGGATCATTTTTGTATTCATTTTAATTAAGTATTTACTTGTAAAAATACTTACCATAATCCCAAAGAGCTGAGTCATGATGACAAAACTCAAAGGAGACGTAGCCCATGAGATTTCGGGTGAAATCATAGATTAAAATTGTTGTTTTTTTTGAATGATTATTTTCTGCATGATGTTGCTGTCATACATGTTAAATTACAGCGAGAAAAAATGAAGTTAAGACACATAAATAGTAAAAATTCATACACTACTTTAAAGTAAATAATTCCGCAAAATTGTCAAGCACAAGCTAGATCATTTTAATTTAAAACTGAGTGGTAGGTTCTTGAAATACATACAAGTTATCCAGTTCCATTTTCAGATCATTTATGGAGTAAATATAAAAAGAGTTTTATTTATTTACCATACCTCTGGTTTATTTATATTTTATTTATTTACCGTGGTATTTGACCCATAGGCTTGGTATGTAATTAGATGTTGATTTCTAATCCTATTTGATATATTTTTATTTATTTACCACTCTTCTTTCACATATATTTATTTATCGTAAGTCTTTTATAAATATGGTATTTGGCCTATTTAGCCCATGGTATTAAAATGGTATTTGGCTCATAGGCTTCACCTAAATAAAACCTCTTTTTTGACTTTATTAAATGTAAAGAGGTTTACGGAGTAAATATTACATTTGTTTACCTGTTTAAATCTACCCTGCACTAGGATGTAGAGCTACTCAATAAAATCAATATGTTGAATTTCAAATATTAATAATAACATTCAATGTAAGTTATAAATAAATAATTTAATTACACATAATTACATAATATTAACATATTATATATCTATATATATATATATATATATATATATATATATATATATATATATATATATATATATATATATATAAAATTTATTCAAAGTTTCAATATAAAATTAATATGTTGAATTTGAAATATTAATAAAATAATAACATTCAAGGTATGTCATAAATAAATAATTTGATTTTTATTAGATACAAATATAATATCTGAAGTAAAAGATTTCAATGGGAAACAAAATGATCTTGCTATTTTACATTTTATGGTTTTTTCAGGTAATTTTTTTGAGTAATTTTTTCTAAACTATGTTGCAAAAAAAATGTCGTAAGATAATAGCATAGGAAAGAGTAGCCTAGAGGAAATAAGTTGTTTCAGAGAAGGAGCCACTGTGAAGAAATGAAAGGCAATTTTTGCTTCCATTTTGCTTCCATGGAAGCAGGTCATGGAGGTTTCAAAGATATTGATGATAAGAGTTGTAAACTAGAAAATTTTGTTATAGATATTGAAATATGCAGTTGTGGGTGAAAACATATATATAAAACAACATAATTTATGTTCACATATATAAAAAAATGTTATAGATATTGAAATATGAAATTGGGGGTGAAAATACTTTGGTGAAACAAGAATGAAATGACTTGTCAGAAATTGTATACTGTATATGAATAACAATATCCATGGTATACAAGAAAGTGAATGTCATTTTAATATGGAGACATTTTTGGAAGGAGATATTTTTCTTTACGTTATGGTTTATTTTCTTAACTCTAAACTTCATTTATTATTTCTCTATATACATAAGAAACAAAAAATACAAAGTAATTTCCCAATTCTAAGTTATAGTTTTATATTTTATAGTTACAAATCTAGTTTCTTATTAAACTATTTTACACACATCTGTTTATTCAAATAGATTATATTGTGAATATTTTTTCTTCTATCATTTTATTACAAAATTATTGTAACTTTATTAATAAAGAATTGAATGCCAAATTGAAAGATTGCTCAAGCCAGAACTACTATAATATATAGAATTGATTTTTTGATGTATAAATTATTTGTTTTATATGTCGCTAAATTTCCATTACTTATTATCTTCAAACCCCATGGGGAGCTATTGAACATGGGAGCCAACTTTAGGTAAATAAACATTCACGTTGTCAACTTGGGAAAAAAATTATAATCCTGAAATTCTCTTACCTAATCATATTTTTAAATATATAATTGAGTTCCATTTATTAAAAACAAGGGCAATATTAAGAACCTCCTAGAGTTATAAAAGGTAATTGACATAAAAAATAAAAAATCTCCTCATGGCAACATATAAATGTTAATCTTAATTGAATCATTAAAAAACTAAAAAGGGACAATAGATAATGTCACGATTTTTTTATCAGAACTAAATGCTCCTATATGAAACAATGATTGCTTTCATCATTTCAAGAGCAATAAAAACAAGTTTACTGATAAAACAACTCTAGTAGTGAGAGAGATTTGGAAGCAATTGTTGAATTCATGAACATGTCTTTCTCTATGGCGTTGGATATTGGGCATAGTGTTCTTGATCTTGTATACAAGAAATTTGCATGTAGCTTATACTACATTAACCATGAAATTGTCAACATTTAGAGCACACTTGCCATCAAATTTGTAGAGAAAATTAGAATAGAGTATCACATTTTTCTTATCATATCCAAATTTTCATATATGCAACAACTGCCTTGTGCCTCATAGTTTAAATTTGAGCAGGGAGGAGGAATGTCAAGGTGCAAGCTAGAATAAGAAGAGAAAGAATAATGTTGTTTAGGACATGAGAATCTTGTTTGGGACTCGAGATAGATTCATTCTCTACACATCTAGACTCAAAGTGTATAAAAGAAAACTCACCATACTTTGAATTTTTTAAATAAATACCTTAAAAATTAGAATATCAATTTAGTACATTTTACTCATTACATATTTATCAATATTCATTTTAAAAAATACAAATACAAATTACTATTTTAAATAAAAATATTACAACACATTTAACAATATTCATTTAAAATAATACAAATACAAATACAAATTACTATTTTAAAGAAAAATAGTATAAAGAATTACATTAATTATCATGGACCTAGTGTACCTTCCTCTTATTACTTTTTAAATACCTTTTAAAATACCTAATGTTTGTAACTTATTCTTAATCACATAGTGTCAATTTTTTAAAACTATAATCTACAAGTCTCACTTTTTATAGCTTTGGTGGAAGGATAGAGTATCTAAATTCCCTTACCCTTTAAGAAGCATCCTCAATTATTGTACCACCCGCCTAGGCATCCAATCTAGACATCTTAGGTTATTCTAAATTGATCAAGAGTATAGAATTTTTTGGGTGGTGTTCTATGTTCACTAAAATTCCCATGATGTCCATCACTCTGTATGGGGTTCATTGCAACATTGGATATATTCTGTGAGTTGTTGTGAAATTTTTTTCTTGTGGCTAAAACTTATTGTTAGTTGTCACCTAGTTATCATGATTCAAAATATTGTTATCATCTCAGATCCTTATAGCATTTGATATATTTTGTGAGATAATGTGATGTTTTTATTTTCACAATGATTCAAAATCATTTATTATACCACACTATTGACTTTCTCATTCTCTATTTTGTTTATGAACCCTTTAAAAAAACCATAGGAACATTTGATTTTACACTTTGATCTTCCTAGCATTGGTGGGAGTTTCAAAAATTGGAGAGTAAATTGAGCGGTTATTGTTAGAAATTGTTGTATAAGATGGGAAATTTGGATGGTTTGTAGAGAATATGGATGCCATAACAGACATCTATTTTGAATTTTTAGTGTCTTTGGCCACCATGCATGTATTAGGTTCCATTTCAACTGAGAATAAGAATAGACCACTATGTGAATGATAAATTCTGACATCCGTGTCCATTTTCTTTGATTGTAGATCAGGTTACAAACTAATACTTTGTGAAATACCTAACCATTTTCTTTGATTGTGGATCAGGTTATAAACTAGAATACACTCTCTCCTCAGAAGACTCTACAATATATATTGGATGAAGGGAAAGGTTATGATAAAACTTGTAAAAGAACTCCTTAGGGTTATGTCAACTTACTCTATTGTTAATCACATAGTGCCAATTTTGTAAAACTAAAATCTACACTAAGTGGGTTTTTTCTTTTGTATTTTGTAAGTTTTGTTTGATTTGAAAAATAAAAAAAATTATAAAAGCTAAAATTATGTAGTGAAAAACTTTGTTTAAAATTTTAGAATAAAAAGTTGAGTAAGTTTGACATCATATATAATATGAAATTTGTTTATTTAGTGTTATTTAAGAAATGAGAATTATGAACATTCATCATTATTTCTCAAGATAAATTTTATCCTGTGAAATAATTTAATAAACTATATTCCACATGAATACCATGGGTTGTTTTTATAGTTTATTATTATTTTATTTTATTATTTTAGTTTTTTATTGTATTTTAACGTAGTTAAAATTTTCATTACATTATGTCAATATTTTTATTTAATTTACTTTTATTTTTATTTTTGTGTAATTTGATATAGTCAAAATGTTAAACATGACATTACAACATTTTTATTATACACCTAAAATCAATATAACTTATTAAAAAAAAACACTAACATTATAAAAAAACATTCATAGCTAGAGAAGTTGTTGTCAAATAAGGTCAATACCATGGGTTCTTTTTATAGTTTATTATTATTTTATTTTATTCTTTTTGTATTTTATTGTATTTTGACCTAGCTAAAATGTTCATTACATTATGTCGATATTTTTATTTAATTTACTTTTATTTTTATTTTTGTGTAATTTGACATAGTCAAAATGTTAAACATGACATTACAACATTTCTATTATACACCTAAAATCAATCTAACTTACTAAAAAGAAAAAAAAAACTAACATTATAAAAAATATATAAAACTATTTCTTTGTGGATCTAATGGCCTAAAACATTTCAATCATCTAACATTTGATCCAAAGACTCATACATGGACACATTGGCAGCTAGAGAAGTTGTTTTCAAGTAAGAACCCCTTATGGCGTAAATACAACATAAATTTGTTGAAATTGCTAGTTAAAGTTGTGTAGATTACACAATTCAAATGTCTAAAAAGATTTTCAAGGCATTACATTCATTTATAAAATTAAATCCCTTTGAATAGAAATTTTATTTGAAATAAGAATGTAGATTTCCACAATCCATCATTATAATAATTATATTGATTTCAAGTTTTTCACAATATAAATGGAAAACATAGTAAAAATCTCCAAAAACATGAATAAAAATTATTTAACATGATTCTTTTTAAAATTTTACATTATAAAAATTATTTACACTTTCAAAAATTTCATCCTCTCAATTAAATACTGAATTGGTGATTAAAATTAACTTAGTACTATTTTACAATGAAATAAAAACAGAATGTATTCCGACTGGTCAAAATGAAACAGTGAGACACAAACCGAACTACAAGATTAATAATAACCAAATAAATCTCCTCGATCAATTCGTTTACACAATTTTGAAAAACAAGGACACGTAACAATGTAGTTGGCCCGACTAAAGCCCCCGTGAGTCTCAAACCTAACTACAAGATTAAGAATAATAAAATCAATCTGCTCGATCAATTACTTTTTAAAATTTTGAAAAACAAAGACACGTTATCATCATTGGAGGAGATAGGCAACCAGGGCTGGACAAAAAGTCAATGCATATCTTTGAAAGTCGTACAGTACTCAAATTGGTATTTGCCGTTTGGTGTTATAAATTTGTCATTACTTTTTAAAACCAAAGAAAGAATGTGACCCCACTGCTGAGATTCAACGGGTCAAAAAGAGGATTTCTAATGAATTCTTGTGTCATAAAGAGAGTCAACATTCAACTGACCGGCCAAGACCGGAACACAATTGGAGGGCCAGATTCAACAATGCAGGGGAGGGCCACATTCTGTTAAGCTTTTGTGGTCAGTCAAAAGGAGATGGCCTGCAACGGAGAACATCATCAAGACGCACGCTCCTCGCTTAATTTCCCTTTCTCTGTCAAGACTTCGGCACGCTTGCTGCACTAAAGAAAATAAAATTAATGCGCCATTCCCACATTTCCCGGCACTATACCAAACTTTAACGTATTTAAATAGCAAATTCAAATAGGAGAATCCAGATGTATGTGTATAAAACATTTAAACGATATCCCGTACATAATTTATAAGATTTTCTCTATGAGTATGATGTACCAAAACAGTCAAAGAAACCGCCTACGTCTGAGTCCAATTATATACAACTAAAATAAGTATCCAATTTGTGTATAAAACTCTAGGAGGGTACAACATGCTGCAGCGGCTTGGCTTTTGCATTAGGATTATATGATCAGTGGATGGGTCGTTTCTACTTTCAGGTGTGATTGTCCCCTGCCCTAAACATAGTTTGTAAATATGGTTGCGATTGATTCGACAGCTTGTAGTTTGTAGGGCCGGTGTTTTGATAGAATTAAGAAACTGGACATGGAGGCCATTTTCCGGGGATCCCTCTGGGGGAACAGTTGAGCCACGTTGTAACTGATCAGCTGCGGAAATGATTGTTAGTCAACCTCTTCCTCATTGCGGAACAATTTCCAAGTCTACAAATTAGTTTGGAAAAATAATGGAAATTTTGACAAGATTATAATAAAATTAGGTAGAAATTTTTGAAAATTTGTGTTATTTTACTCAGATGTTTGTTTGGGTAGTTCAGAATGATGCTGAATCTATTTCCATCATTAAAAAAACCATTCAAAAGCTTTGCCAAATCTATGATCTGAGAAATCATGAGCTAGAGGCATCTAAGCCGTCAAAATTCCCAGGGTGTGGTTTGAGAAATCCTGACCTAAGGGCATCTAAGCTGTCAAAATCCCGGGGGATCTCATCATACAAATACTTATCATGGCTGGATTTTTTTGCGGATGATCTTTTCATCACTAGTGTCTTAACAACACACTCTTCACCATCCACAAATCCCCATTGGCCTGATTTTTTAAAATTATTTTTACTGGATTCCGAAAAAAATAATTTTTTTTTTACAATCCAAGTGGTGATTTTGTGTGAATTTGTCCCTTCCGTAAACAACGGACTTCTCTTAATTGGTCAGAGAAATTCTTTGGTTCCCATCGGGCTGCCCCACCCACCAACTGCTTATAAATTGTCTGCCTGTATTGCCATTTTCGTCAGACTCCTGGTTCTGCCTATGCAGCTTTTGCTCTGGTCCTCTGCAAGTTTTGCTCCTTTATTTTTACATGCAACTGCACTGACATCTGCTCGAATCCTTTTCGAGAAATCCGAACGCGCAGTAGAATTCTGGAGAGTATAAATATGGGGGGCGGAGGAGCGCCTTGCGGAGCGTGCAAGTTTCTGAGGAGAAAGTGTGTGAAAGGTTGTGTATTTGCTCCGTACTTTTGCTCCGACGAAATGGGGGCACCCCAGTTTGGCTCTATACATAAGGTCTTCGGAGCGAGCAACTTTTCTAAGTTGTTGATGCACTTGCCTGTTCAAGAACGATATGATGCAGTTGTTAGCGTATTGTATGAGTCAGAGGCTCGTCTCCAGGATCCTGTTTATGGCTGTGTTTCGCATATTTATGCTCTTCAGCAACAGGTAAGTTTATCAGCTGCAACTGACCTACATATTCACTTTCGTCCTGTGACATCAAATTCCTTTAGAAGTTGTACATTAGAGGAAGGGAGTTTATTTCAGTTCGGAATTACGCTTCTTGACCATAAACCAACAATTCAAATGAATTCAATAACAATGAATTCATTAACTTGTAAGTTCAGGGTTAGGTGTCATTTATGTGAAGACTCACATATGGAAAATTTAACATTGATAATGCCTAAGATATCTGAAATGGTTTCTTGCATGGCAGGTTGCGAATTTGAAGGGAAAATTGACTGTGGGTTATGCTCAGCTCGCAGCCTCTACTCGCTCAGACGGGGCTTCACTAAGTCCTGAACAAGGAAATGACAGGCAATCCAAATTTCCATCTTTAATATCGAATAGCAATAACAGCGGCCCGTTGCAAGAGTTACAACGGATCCCATCCGACAACGTTGCAATTAATAACTGTAATAATGAGGCGAGGGAGGCAGGTTCATGCAGCAATTTCTCCGCGTTCATGGAAGGGGGAAGTCATCCCAACAACAACAACCAGGATGGAGATCTGCAAGATTTGGTTTCGGCTCTTCTTCGAAGAAAAAAATCAACCTGAGTAGCCATGGAGTTTTTTTACCACGTCTTAACCCGCAGTATTTCATGACTATTCTGCCACTATATTAAATATAGCACTTTGAAGGATGTACAGTCTGGGTTATCCCAAAGCAGCCACGGAATTTGACGTCCTCGAGGACGCATTTGACAGTTTTAAATTAGCCTCGAACGTAGAGAGTCACGTACACTTTAATTCTCAAAACGTAAATTTGACGTCGTTAGTATATATCGATAAGTTAGATTTTTTTCGGCCAATGTCTATAAATGTGTAATGCACTTCTAAATTCAGAACGTAAATTTGACGATGTAATATATAGCAACCTGTCAGCTTGCTTTACCGGGTTTTGTATATAAATGTAATTTATTTTTATAATTGTGTGGATATGGTAAGTTCGATATATATATATATATATATATATATATATATATATATATATATATATATATAAATAATAATTACTTATATGTAATTTTATTTTTAAAATTTAATGGATTTATTAAGTTCGATTAATTAGGAAGAGTTATATATTTATTGGTCTTCATTGGGTGAGTTCTTAAGTCACGAGCTCAATTCTCCGTTCTATTTGGGTTCTATGGTGTTATTTTTGGACATGACCATTTCTAGATGTCATGTTATGTCACTAGTTCAATTCCTCACCCAAATAGGTTGTTATTATTGGAAATGATCATAATGTAGCTTCACCAATGCTCAACTTATAGAAAAAATATGATGAGTTAAACTAAATGTTTGTTGATTTTGAGTTCTATAGTCATGTTTATTTTGGAAGGGGAATTTTAGAATTTTAATTTAATTGCCAATAATTCTTAAGGGGATGGTAGGGATTTAACTTCTATGAAATATTTTAGAATATTCATAATAGTATATACAAATTAAAGGTTGAGATTTATTTCCATAGTAGTTGTGTTTTTTTGTCCTTATGATTAAATTGATTCATTAAAAAAAAGTCATATGAACAAGTGCCATATGAGGTGAGTTATGATTTTTTGGGCATGTGGTATTGATAACCTATGGTATTCACCCACAATATTGTAACAAAGCTTGTTTATAGATTAAGAATCCTTATTATACAATGTGGTGAAATCTCCATATTTAAGAATCTTGTTCCATGATTTTACAATGTATATATATTAAATTTATATATTAATTCTTTTTATAATTAATAATAACAATAACAAAAGTAATGTGGTAAATATTTATTGATTTATGAACTAGAATGTACATAAAAGAGCATATTAACTTAGGTTAATCTTTTGCTAAGGAGACAGGCCATCACCAAAAGTGCACTCTACGGAGAGAGGCATTAGATATCAAAATAGTTATAGAAACTAAAATTCTCATATGTCTATTAAAACCTATGTCAAGTAGGCCAGTACAATAGATTATACGATCAAAACAAAAAATAAACAAGGGAATGATAGAAATCAAATTGACAGATTAAAATTAGTGATGCACCATAAATTGGGTCATCATTGTTGTCGATATTACTTCCATTCAAAGTAGGAATGCACAAATGCTACTAGATGCAATCCAAATGCTGGTCCAGGTCCCTTAAATTTCGATGGAGGTATTAAAAAAAGTGAAGGATGTAAACTTTATGCTAAAATAGATCCATCATAATGTGACCTAGGAGAAACTTTAGGTTCCAGTAAAATTTGATTGTATACATGTATTGTTTGATCTGACCTCGACTGTGGCCTATGTCCAATATCCAACGATCTAGCTCAACAAGAATATCGAAATCTAAGAGTTGCTACCGCGCTGAGGTTCCTCCACTTCATAAGTGGGCAAGTTCTTTAAGAATGGGACGAGGAGTTAGCACCCAAAATCTGGAGGTTGTTTTTTTAAAGCATCGGTGGGTACTATTGTAGCACGAAGAAGCTTTCTCTTGATAATACATCATCCCTCGATGGACACATGTTTTTTATCTAGGCATGGGGAAGGAAACATGGAAATGACAAAACTCGAAGTTCTAAGGCTTAGGGGCCAAGGCATAGGGCCGAGAAAGGTAGGCCACTTAAGGAAAGGTTATGTGTAGATGGAAAGAGAACAAGTACAACCATAGAGCCAAGAAATTAGGAGCCGAAAAAAGAAAACAATGAAAGTGATTTAAAGATATAGAGGAAGGGCATGGGCTATTAGAGTGGTACACTTGTATATGTGAGAGAGTAATAGGGATGAGCTAGAGAAGGTATATATAAACATAGAGGAAAAGAAGCTACAATGGTAGAATATAGTTGCAGGAGTATCCAAAGAAGAGTAAGATATTAAAACATATTTAAAATAGGAAACAAAAACATGGAGAGGTTTTGAACCAAAGATGAAGCCAATACCCATTAGAGATTGCTAATGCCTGGAATATTTTGACATGGCCTTTCTTAGAGGATACACTTAAGAAGCTACTGGATTCACGACAATTTGAAGTGTGAAGGAAAATAAGAACTCCACCTTGTTGTACCATGCATCCACATGTGTTGAATAATTGAACTTATGTGCAGGGAAAGAGGAATTACCAATTATGAGATAATAAGAGAGGATGTAGAGCAAGGGACTTGGGCAAGGCTCATAGAAGTGAGTTGAAAATTTACCATAAAAGAAATTACAAAGGTGCTAAGAGGGGGTGATGAACAGAGAAATGCATAACCAAATTCATCCAAGAATGAACAAAAGAGTAAATAACAACATTGAGACGAAGGTGGTCGATGAAAAAGGAGGAAAATTAAAATCGACACGATCCAAACCATGGATGCCTAGGGATACAAACGATAATCAATGTTGGTGGTATGATTTATCACATTTTAAATGGAAATAAAAGCACTCGTGTAACCAACCCATCCCACATTTACTACTTTTAAAATATCTCTAGTGTAAACATAAGCTGAGTGTTACTATGATATGACCTGACCTCCAAGTTATAGTTATGGAAGTGGGGCCGACTAATGGGAATCATACTGCTACCCCTCAGGGATACCAGATAACTCTAGTGTTTGACAACAACCCCTAATGATCAATCCCCAAGCTAGAACTTTCTCTTTTCAGGATTTTCACCCCATCCGCAGGCTTCACACATTGTGCATGTAGTTGGAAGGCTCCAACCACATGCATGATCCTTCCTTCATGTCGTTGTATATGAAATTTTCTAGTTCTCTGCATGCAGTTGCGAGGTCAATGCCACTTTTTTAGGGCTAGCCTAGATGCCACTACCCATAACCTTCCAGAACTAGGTCTAATATGATAACAAGCCTAAAAAATCAGTACTAGGGCCATATCTTACTCAAAACATGCCATTAATATAGTAAACATTTCGTTAAACATATGGTAAACATAGAAGCTACAAGTCATGAATGTATATATGATCATGAACTTATTAACTTCATTATAGAATTGTCAAGAAGGCTCAATTCCCTCTAAATCTAGCTGCAACAACACTTGTTAGCCCATGCATACGTTAACCATTCAATAACTTATCAAATCATGAGGAAGGTCTATAACAAGATCACATCATTCAACCATGCTTATAAATAGCATGTAACTAGAATAGAATCCATTACAAACTAGCCATAAGATTGATGTAATAATGAGTACATGTGCTCACTAATCATAATGGGAAATGAATCATATTAACATATGAAAATACCAACCAAGTCAGGGACTTTCACATGCCACCCAACCATAGATTGGGGTCAACCAAATCTCTATTTTACCCCATCATAGCCATGCCATATTCCAATCATGAATGTGGTATCATATGGGCTAAAACTAGAACCAATCGGGTCTTCTAGCGGCCATACCACCTCAACCCTCAACCACACTGATTTCACCTAAACCGGTCAAAAAATCACTAATAACAAAAAAAACTTGGATGCCTTTGAATTCATTCACTAGATCTAGAGGAATTTTCTTGTCTCCATTCACCTGTCAAGAGTTGGAGAAGAAATCCCATCTCCACCCTTGACCCTTGGGAATTTTACCGAGACCACCTCAATTAGGATACAAATCCACTGACCATTCAGAGCTTAATCAAGATAGAGCACCCACTACATCATGGCGATCCAAGAAATGGAAAGCAAGGGATGAAACCAATGTCAATCTAGGAAAATCTGATGCCAATGACAACAAAGTATCCAAATAACCACATGCATGTACCATGCATCCAAATCCCAAAATGCTAAATCATAGATACACACTATTACCTGTAATATACACCTATATTCCAGCCTTTACTTGTTGTTGTCAAAACTTCCTCTTGCACTTCCTTGATCTACTTTGCTTTTCCTTTTCCTTCTTTCTTGCTTGTGTTTAAGCACTCTTCCTCTCCTCTTGGAGTTAGATTTCTGAAAATTGATCAAGAGTTGAGAAAAAACCGTTAATTGTTTCTGAGGTGCCATTTTATCATTGATATCTTGCCTCTTCCTTTCCATTTTACCCTTTTATTTCATTTTCCTTCATTTTCTCTCCAATTTATTTTGCATGCATATTTTTGTTTCTTCATCTTATTTTTAGCCTATTTTCCTCCATTTCTCATAATTAAATGTCATATATTGCCTCTTTTCCTTCACCAATTCCTTTTCCAATTTCCATATCCATTAATAAACCACAATTGATGCCCACTATAATATTTTCCTATCATTCAACTTGGATTACATGTCCCATGACCTTGGTCTTATTTTATTTACATGGAAAATCAACCAGGGATTGTTACAAAACCTGCCCCCTTGGGGGGACATTTTCCTCAGTGTTCTATAACACTTATGACCAAAAAAAAAATACGTCTAAACAAATTATTAACCAACCTATTCAGGAGATGGCCTTGTTAACTTGCATAATCAATAGTTTTGTATCCAAAAAAAAACATAAAAGATGTTTCCAATTTGAATAGATGCTCCATCTATACGGGCTACAAGAGCCTATTCCATCTCCTCCCACTCCAACTCTAGAACATTTTATTCCAGTTTTTACATATTTTGAACTTTCAGTTTGGACATATTTCTTCCCTCAACTTTTTCCATCTTAGTTTGGATCCAAGAAACCAAAAAATACTTAGTAGAAGAAATTAGAAAGTCTCTCTCTCTGTCTCTCTTTCTGTCTCTCTCTCGTTCTATCTACATGTGAGCATTCTACATTTTAGATACTCAACTAGATAGAGATGTTTCTAGGCACCACTTATTGATGTACATGATTGTATTTTAATTCATATGTTACACCGACTGTAATAATTTCAAGACCATTGAATTTTGTTCCCCCCTTTAAGAAAAAAAAATAGATAAAGTATAGTTGTGATACAGGGAAAAAAATTTAGTGCAAAAGGATGCAAGCCCAAATAAGAATGGGAAACCATTCAAGAGAGCATGAGGTACAACTTCCAAACTTTATTGTATTTGATATACATAATCATTAAATTAGGGATTGGTTTGTTAGATTAAATCATTGGCCTCAACTGTGTAGGACAAGCAAGAAAATAATCTTGAAACACATCATTTTTTCCAGATAACATGATGCACTAGTAGAATATTGTGTCAAAGATGATAGACGTGTTTATCTTATACTCTAAAATTATGATCCACTAAAAAATGCTACACCAAGTTAATGTCTACTTGCGTTTCAAGATAAATATTTCTAATTAACTTATTCTATGAAGTGTTCAGAAGTGAGTCATCAAATTTGATTTTAAAAGAGATGAAAAATGTTCATAATTACATGTATAACAGAAATAGGGTATATTCAAATGCTAAAGATAGTGATGTGAGTTTAATATTCTGAAAATGCTAATGTGCCTACATAATTTACATTCCATTTTCATTCATCCTCTAATAAGACCAAACATTAAACAATGAGTAGATCACTAGATCATAGTCTATAGATATGTGAAATTTGAGGCAACTTAAGACAATGGAGGGCCCAATTCATCTATGTTTATTCACACAAACCTATCTGTCCTTGCCAAAATGTTTCAAGGTCTTTCTCAATAAATAATAAAACAATTAAAAAATGAAAATGTTAATTAATAAAACAAGAAATAAAATTTAAAACAAATAATATGCATTTGGGCTTGATGCAAAGGACGACCTAGCATCTCCATTAAAATGTCATTCCCTATAGCAAGTCATATAAGGTGTTGTGGAAATATTATGACCATTTTACAATGCTTCCTTATGAAACATTAGAGTAGATAGACCTCAAGCTGGATAGGTCCCTCTTGTATTGGGAAAATATTTGGTTATATTTAGCCAAAATACTTGAAAAAATTCTACAGTACCACAAAACCATGTTTTTCCTCATAATTTTTACAATTTCGCTTCTTTCATAGAGGTGTTGTAAACCTCATCCTCTCAATTTCTAGGTTCTACTGCCTCTGCCTCATATCCATTCTGTTGCCTCTTCCTATATCCATTTTTTTCCCTCCGTGATAATAACCACCTTATTCCCAACAAGAAACTTATCCCATGTCCACCCTTCCAGGGAAGAGGCATCTTCAACCAACAATTTTATTAATACATGGTGTGACAAATGTTGGGTGATGGATTTTCCTTATTATCTTGGCCATTAATTTTAGGGTTTTTGATAGAAATAAGTATAATCTAATAAGGTGGTTACACTAAATATGAGAGAGAAAATTAAAATGATAAATGTAGAGAAATTTATGTCTTTTTTCATAGGTAAGGTACTTCTGAATGTAGAAAGAAACCTTTGACCAGACCGGGCTCAGGGACATCCTCCTAAGTCGTTTCCCTCAGTCAATGAAAGTTTCATCAGCTGCCAAAAAATCAAGTTGTGTATTGTTTACCATGGTTCATAACTTGAAACTATCTCTTTTCATCCATAGGCAGCCCATTTACCCTCGCAATCATGGATTATGAAACATGAATTCATTCCCCCAAAGCTAAGGAATTCCAAAAGGAACTTGCAAACTCGATGGCCACCCTGTCATAAAATCCATGAAATTTTTAGAAGTAAACCAACCAGTCAACCTCTCAAAAATATGCATGGATCTTAGATTACAATGGAGGCACCAAAAGACGATGATTCTCATGCATTTTCAGTAGGAAACTGTGGGGGTATGTTTGGCATAGCAAAAGGGGAGTGGGATTTTATACTACTACTAGGGTTGTAGTTGACAAATAATAATGCTCCAAGAAGGGTTGGTGACCTGATATTCAGATCGAATCTCCTCACGACCAACATCAGGTATTAGGATAGAAACCTCCCCCTACATCAATTGTCATTATGGCTTGTGAAATAACAATTTTGGGAGTTTAGCAATACCAGTTTGCGGAAGCACTTAGAGAAGAGGATCATATTAGCCGAAATTCTAAAGAAGCCATTCATTACTGGTGTGGCTTGTAGAATGACAATTTAGGGAGTTGAGAAACACAAATTCGCGACAATACTTGGAGAATAGGCTCATGGTAGCCATAATTCTGAAGAAGCCACATTTGTTGGCACAATGGATGAGCCTTCACATACCTGGTGCCCACTCCATATTGATTATTTCCACAAGACCTAGAAAAATTCACATTTATTCTTTCTAATACGATCAAGACACTTGTTGAGTATGCCACTTATATCAAGACATTGTTGAGATTTGAGACACTTATTGAGGATGACAAATATCTAAAATTTTCCAAGGAAATACCTCTTAATAGTACACCTATCAACGTAGACATAACGTTTTATCAAGTTGAACAACTATAACCCATCAATCCAATGTCTTAATAGTGATTTCTTGCATCAGTTTCTTGTTGTCACCAAGACTTAAGAACATCTCAGAGAATACCCTAGAAAGTACAAAAAGATAAACGATCAAAGTCAAAGAAGACAAATTTTACACCAGGATGATATTAACCATCCAAGTCCAAGAAGAATAATCTACCACCATGTTTCCATTAACCATAAGTATCAATGCATAAATATGTAAGAATGCACCTTGTTTCTCTTGTCCATAACAAGACCCATTGCAGATGAATGTTTCCAATAGTAGTTAGAGTTGTAGTAACCCAGATTTTCTTTGTGTCAAAAAAACGAGCTCTCAATGCTCCAAATATAACCATTTTCATAAATAATGACACAACAAATAACATTAAATTATGACAATATATTTTTGCAATCCCACTATAAAAATATTGGATTTTCTATCTTAGACTAATTCATGTGCTTTTATGGCTATTTTTGATCATTAACAAAATTGTTTTCATTCTATTAACATGCAGGATAAAAGACATGCTATATTGCAAGAAATATTCAAATTTAACTGTAAAATTACAGAATTTGAACCAATTTGCAAGACTTTTAAGCCCACAAATTAAAGTGGCTCTCCTACCTGTTCAGGTAGGATGAATGCATTTATTTACTTATTCAAGAATTTTGTTAACAAACTCTATTGATTCAAGCGGAACCTAATAAATTAGTAAAATATATCTTTAGATTGTATCTTTTTAAAGTTGAAGGAACTCGTGAAATTTTCCACACGATTATAACAAAATTTTTTCACACCTTCCAATCAAAATTGCCTAAATTTTTCATTAAGCTTGGTGTGATATTTGCACTTATATCTTTGCGTCGAAAACAATTAGAACCAAATTCACTTAAAACTAAAGAAGAATATAAATCTTTTATGATCTTCTTAGGAGCTTCCACTGAACCTTTTGAAAGTAACATTGAAAATATGAAAAATGAACTAACACTTTTTAAAAATCAACACATTAGAATAAACTAGAGTAAATATCATAAGTTAGAATCAACCCACCTCAAACAAATATTTCTCATACTCTGAATCAACGGTACTTTGGATTGTTGGATTTAAATATACTCAAATCCCTTAATGTATATCAATGAAAGGTTTTTTTTTAAAGAAATCTCTAAACTTATCTTTTAACACAAGATGTTGACACACCTGCTCAAAATAAAAATCTCATGAACACAATACCTGGACTAACAAATTCATGTAAAATGGCAATAAGATTGATCGTTGATTTTTTTTGTAGCTGCAGTACTATATTGCAATTCAACATCCTTACAAAAATAAATTACATCCTGAAATTCATAATACAGTCACAAATGTCAAACTCTTTAGACAAAAGGGCTCAAACGCAAGTTATTTAGACAAGCACATATATATCATAAACTGAAGCATACATATAACAAGCTATGAAAAAATGTTCCAGGAAAACAAATCACCTTAAGTTTTATGTGTGAAACTACAAAATCATCTACTGCAGTAACCATCCGAAATAGATCCTCACTAAGAACCTTAGGATTCATGCGCTCTTTCATCATCTTAAACAACTATAGTTGTTGGGATAGAAATAGCCCACCAATTGAAACAAATATATAATCCAACAAACGACAATCAATTGAACAAAATGGATAAGTGTAATTCAAGATCAATGTATTTGAAAATATACAACAAATTAGGTAGATGTTAGTGTCAACTATGGAAAACATAAACAACATCTTACTCCATCAAATACAAAGCTGGTATTGTTAGCCTCACAAAATGCAGTAAGACACTTCATGGCATGTCAACGAGTTTAAATATCTAACGCTCTTTCAGACACCTATGCAAAAAGCTTGTCAAAAGAATTCAAATGTGATCATACAATATGAAACTTATTTAGTAGCATGAAATAACGACCTTGCCAACATATTAGCTAGTATCATCACATATGAAACATATCTAAAATACATAAAACAACAGACCGTGATCTCCTTTCCCATCCTTAAAGTGTAGCACCTCAAGACACCTATTTTCCATCATGTGTGAGAATTCAAGTAAAGCCATATCTATTAAAAATCAAGGCATATTTACAAAAATAGTATACTATCCTAACAATTTTTACTAAAACTAAAATTATCAGAATATGTAAAAAAAACCCCATCGGGTATCAAATTATCAGAATGAAAGAGAAAAGTAGCAAAATAATATATTTCCAATACAATAAATTCCTTGTAAGACTAAAACAAAATTTAGGTAGGGATGTTAACCTACCAAGTTTCTAAGAATCCCCAAACCATTTTCTCATTAGGCTGGAAACCCTTACATTGATGAAAAAAACCCCGATTCTCTTTCTATTTCCTTTGCAACTAATGTTTACCTAGTTGTAAGTGGGTCATACATAAAAACACCTTTTGGGGGACTAAGGAACTTGAAATGTCCAAAAAAATTAGTCCTTTGTAATGGAAGAATAACCATATAATAAAGAAACTATTTAACCTTTTCCAACCCTCCAATTGACTAGAAAACGATTAAACCAATATCACCTAGTTTGATAGCATCGCAAGATATCACATCCTATAAGAGAAAGGAATCACAATCTAAAACGCAGAATTGTAACAAAAAATTGGAATGAAAAGGATGCAGTGAATAGTAAAATTCTATACATGTAATAATACTGGGATATGTAGATAAACAAATATTGATAGGTCTACATGGAGATCAAAATTATTCAACCTCACAAGGGTCTCTCATCCATACATAGCATGTAAATTCTGAATGGGAACAAAAATTTGTATTCACACATTTACAAATAGGTTAATTTTTTCATAATGAAAATTATTGATAAAATTCCATAGAAGAACATTTGCTGCAATGATAAAGAGAGGTGTGATCAAGCACTTGCAAGGTAGAATTTAAAATTTAAGGGGGAAAATATTATAGTTCATACACAAATTTGAAAATGGAATTTGTTATAAAATCCATCCATGAGGGAGCAAAAACTTTAGGTTTCGAGGGGTGGGCGGGGAGGGTTAGGAATGCTATTCACAAAATATATAGTGGAAACACTGAGAGAAAGTGTTCAAGAGAATAAATTATTCCTATGTTCAGGGTTTGGTCCATGAGATTATGTTTCAACCAAAAATATGGTGATGCAACAGAGCACCTACCAAGGTCCAATTACTCGAAGACATAAACAAGTAGTTGGGGAAATGTATTTTGAAAGAAGAGTACCCCCTGAAATGAAAAATATGAAGGAATTTCATGTGAGTATTGATTCATCTTTTGAGGGCCCCCAAGCCCATGGAAATATGCCTCTTGCGATGCTTGAATTATTTAGACCAATTGTAATGCTTATGAATTCTAGGGGAAGAACTTTCAAATAGAAAAGGTTTGGGACCTAAAATTTTGAAACAAATTTAATGAATTTATGATTAGAAATCAAAAGGTAAGAATATTGAGCAAGAAACATTGACAGAAATAACTTTGGAGCTTTAAATAGAAAAAAAAAAAAAAAGACTAATCAATTCAAAGTTTGAAATAAAAATCAATGTATGAGAATAAATAGACCAAAAATTTATGGCATCAATATTGGGTAAATTGTGAAGATAAAAATAGATTCATCTGTTTCGAGTTTGAATTAAAATCATACATTTTTTAACTCAAGGGTTTGAAACAAAAGTTCACAATTTTAAAGTGTAAATAATTCACAATTTCTGGGTACATCATGAATTTAGTTTTCAAGGGTTGATGAAATAAACATAGTTCATACTAGTAAAATTTGTATATATTCTTGGGGTTCCATTGAGGAACAATAATGTTCAATTATTCATAAATTCCTCACAATCGATTCCAATGAATACCTCATAAATATTTGTTAGTATCTGAGGCCAACCAAAATGTTTTGCGATTTTCTTTTTTCATTCTACCACCTTTTTTGAGATTTCTTTGCTAGGATCGAGCCAATAATAATTTTTTGTGAATTCCATTTTTTTGAGCTTCAACAAGATGATGATCCTAGTGAAAATTAAGAACCTTCACTAGGTGGGGCTCACAGGCTATTTTTAGGTGTATGTCTATTTTTTGAATGGTGAGCATATTCTAAAATTAGTAGGAGACTAATTCTAGATGGTTGGGAAAATTATATCTTTAGATGAGTTTCTATTGTTAGATCATGGGCGAAGTCTATTTATAGATCGCATATCTAAAAATACAATGCATGTCGATTATTATTAGCCCTTAATGATAATCAGACAATAAATAATAACTTATTCTCTTGAAGCACTTGATTTAAGTTAACTGAGGTGGCAAACCAGTTCGCTGAAGGAATTACGCATTCCAAGGTTGGTTGGTGGGACATGCACAATGGACTTCGTTGTAACTGATTGTGGCAGACTTGTAACAAAGTTGGAAGAGTAGTTGTGTGAGCTGATATTTAGTTTAACTCAGTTAAGTGAGTTAAACTCAGTTGTGCTAGTTGTAACTAAAGATACACTAGTGAGAGATGAGTGAATTAATTATTTAATTAATTCACAAAAAGTGTCTTACTTGCAACTGAAGAAATAAAACAATTAACTACTTGCATGTCAGATCCAGTGGAGACCCAGTGGAGAGATAGGTGAAAGGGTGTGTTTGACTATCAGTTGTGACTATATTGGTGGATTCAATGCATCTACACACACATTGGAGATTCCAATGAGGATTGCGTAGTGAAGGAAAGGAAATATCGAATTCATTCAGGGATCTTCTTCAGCAGGGATTATGTTGTGGAGGTAGGCTGTTAGGAGGCAGTAAATTGGTGCATGTGTGAGCCAATTTTTGTATGACAGTGTGAGATGATTGTATATTGTACTGAGATTTCTACGAGTTGATCTTTGTATGATATTGTTTCATGATCCATGATATACATAATATATGATAGTTGGGGTTTTGCTTTAAGCTATCCTGGTAAAAACATCTTGTTATGTGCAATTGATTTTTCTTCATGTGTTTGCAATTGGCAATTTAATTTCCACAAAGAATTGGGTAGAAGGATTTTGTATTTAACAATGGATTTAATTGTTAGATTAGGGGAGTCCAAAAATACATTATTTTGTTTATAAATTTCTACACCTTTTTCATTCTACTTCCTTTTTTGAGGATTTTTTGTTAGGATCGAGATGCTTAATACCTACAACTAGAACCAAATATATTATGGTAGAACTAATGGTCTATAATATCAATTCCTCCACAAATGGAGCATTCTTGTGCACCATGTTGGAAAACTACCTATGAATAAATTCATGGTTTTATAGTGACAAGAAGTGGCGGGTAAATATGAACATAGACATAATGTTATTCTAAAATGCAATTTTAGGCATATATTTTGCTAGGACAAGAAATAAAATACCATATCTTCAAATTAGGGCATTGTTATTCGGTTTGGTGCTTGAAAATGTTCTACACAACTAGGTATTACTCTTAGAATTGATAGTTGATTAGAAACTTTACAAGTTCACTTTTATGGTTACTTGAGGTAAAGAATTTTTTTGAGGATTATTTTTAGGCTTTAAAGGGTTAACAATGTCTATCATAATCACTATAATAAAAGAGTGATAGATAAATTTATATTTATTTTCAAATTTTTTGGTGGAAATCATAATTATTAAATTAAAGAAGATAAAAATATATTTATAATTTTTTTAGTACTTATTTAACTAGGTCATGGGAAATTCCATAATTGTTTTTTCCAATAAGAATTTTTATATTAATATTAATGGAAATGTGTAATTTATAGTATGTAACATATACTAAATGAATTTCACATGTATGACATGATATTCTAATATGTGCAACATCTAATATCTGGGAAATATAAAATTACCCATAGGATTCAATAATTTCATAAGAGTCGCATGTTCGAAGAGAAGGAGTTAGAGCTGCGAACTTCCGCATAATTGGGGTTGAAATAAAAAAAAAAAGCCAATGGAGTTGGCTTGGACTCCACAACCCTCATAATTTGATTTGAATACCTTAACAATGCTTCCAAAACAAGATATGAGAGATAACGACCATAACACTCAAGCTCCTGATCCTAACCCCCGATAAGGGTGTAAGCTGGACAACACTATCATGAAGGGTGATTAATGGGGGTATTTTCGAGGCATATCCCCACTGCCCTCCATGTTATTGAGGCATATGGAGTGATGGCTCCATGCATGCAAAGAGTAATTATCATTGTGGACGGTGGCAAAGGATTTAGTGTTTATAAGGATTTCACAATTTCTACATGTGAGTTTGGCAGTTTTCTGGTTGATGGGAGTTGCCTCTCATGGTGATTGGGTGCTCGGATCCATGTTTTGGCGCAGGTTAAGCTCACAAAGGATCTATGGATGTGCCTCTAGTTTCGGCTTCTACTTTCTCACATAAACGGGTATGTGGTCTGCTCTTTTTATAATTCCCCCATGCATTGGTCTTATTATCTGATGGCCTCTATTTTGTCTAGTTTTGGTTGTTGAGGTCGTAAAAGAGGATGAGTCTGCATGGGATTCGAAGCATGTATTAAGGTCTCCTACTTTCCCCGTGTCTGTAATATTTGGAGCTCTACTTTCCTAATGGGGTTATTATGTTGGTGGTATTTTACTGGGCTATATCTTTGTTGTTATATTGTACTCCACCCTCAGGGTCTATTTCTATATCTATGGGTTTGTGGTCTAATTACCTCGGCCTTGGGGCTTTACCTAGAGGTTGCGTTAGTCAATAATAATGCCCGTCGAATCCTTGAGAGGATGAGGTGCACTAATGGTTTAGTGGGATTAATATATATGTTTTGGTCTATCTGTAATGGAAATTAGAATTGGATAAGGCATGGGGTGTCTCTCTGGGTTTCATTACAACAATATTTAGCTCACTTATTTCCTCTAGTAGGTTTGTGGCTTTGCAGTTTCCTCTAGAAACTAGGTGCTTCTAGGTTCTGGCTGCCACCAGAGCCGATTAAAATTTTTGTTTTTATTTTATCCAGGAAAGTGCAGGTCCACGAGGATGGCTTGTTCAGTGGAAACGAATGGTAAAGGTGACCCAAGCTCGAGGGGTAGCAGAAGAAGGAATATGGGGTCGAGCTCAGGGCCGCACACCGTCCTTAAGAATTATAAACGATGCAACCATGTTATGCAACAAACTAAAAAAGTATAAGAAAAGATAGATCAATGAATTTAAATCAACCTCTTTGAGGGGGAAACCTCCTTTACATTACATAAATGAACAATTCTTGGATGATTCAAATGATAAAACCTATTTTCTATATATAGGGGTCTAAGGGTTGATAATATAATGAGAGCCAACATAAAAATAATACTGTAAGGTCACATTAATAACAATAGTGGACTTCTATGGGGCATAATAATAACAATATGGGGAATACATGGGTACAAAAATAACAATAAGGGGGCTACACTAACAATAAAAATAAGGGGATACAGTAGTATTATAGGTACCTAACATGCCCCTTGATGAGCACCATCATTAGGTATCTTTTAAGGGGTTAATTTTCACCTTTTTAGCCTTATTAGTCTCTCTTTCTCACATTTAATTACATTATGGTAATATGTTGCTTAATATATATGGTGATTAAGGGTTTTCATTCTTTGAATGCCTAATATGGTCTAAATGCAGGATAAACATGAAGATATGCCATTTTTGTTGAATATTGTTCAATAAAGGATCAAAGTAGATAAAAAGGAGTGATTATAGGGGGTTTCACCACCTCCTTAACTCTTAAAGGCAAAAAAAGGATCCTCGAGATTCCCTCCAACAAGTCAAAATCAAAGGCATCTAAGAAAGTGGAAGATTAAGTGAATCAGAGCTCCACTTCTCTTGATGTCCAAGGGGAAAAATCACCTACTTTTTAGGGAGTTGTTGGTAGCTAGCCTTTAGGTTAAATAGGGCAGAGCAAGAGCTCATTAGGATTCGATTTTTGGAGATAGCTAGAGTACTCCTAGCTCTTGTAATGGACATTTGTGACTTTTATGTGCTATGTAATGAGATTGGTTATGCAATAAAATGAGTATTCAGTTTCTCCTTCACTGATTTAGTTTTAGATATCTAAGCTTGTGGATTGGGGCCCAATCCATTGGCCTCAGTCTATCTTATGTATTTGTGTTTACTTTCCACGCCATTGTAGTTAGTTTATTCATGTGTTGCAGTTATTTTTCTTACATTTCATCTTGATGTGTTTAGTTCGCCTCCATTTCATGTTATTGTAGTTAGGCTCTTGTAGTTCATAGTACATTAGCATATAAAACTCCAAATATGTTTGTTAAATCCTTCCTCTCTCACCTCTTTCATTGCAGGTTGAGGAGGGCAGATCTTCACCACAAGGCCAAAAATTCTTTCAGTTTATGATTTCTTGGAAAGAATAGATAGGTTTCTTTGTCTTTGTGAATTCTGAGTTAGTTTTCTGTTTCAAATGCATAGGTAGGTTTGCTTAAATTCAACTCATATTTTCCACCATTTTCATCATAGATCTGTTAATGATAAATGGATGAATAGGTAGTTTTCTTGCAAATTTGATTAGAGCAGTAGAAGAGAACTCCACCAATATCCATTGCTTGAGTTTCCACCCTTCACCAACCTACTTTCAACAAAATCACCTTCAAATTTGTTTTTTGATATCTTCACCACAACACCGAGAGCCACTTTGGAGTGCAAGATGGGATTTGAAAGAAGTTCTGAGCGTTGACAAAGGATTGGCTACCTTCCATCCACCTAGGTCCACCTTCAGTCCACCTTTCCTACCCATTTTTCTCACCATTTCTGGTAGCAAAATACCCTCGGCTTGTTTCCTCTAGCATTTCAGGACATCGTGTAGCAGTGCTAGTCAACCACTTATTTAGCCCAAAACCCATTTTTCACTTCACCTAGACCTAGGACAACCTCCAAGACACCTGCAGCTCTGAAACCATGAGTCCAAGAGCTTCTTAAGCTACCCTAGCGCATCCTTATTTTGTTGCAAAACAAAGTATTTAAAAACATAGTTAGCTCATGAATAGATGGATTATTGAGCATATCAGTAAAGCATGAAGTAGTTAGAGTTTCATTTTCCATTTTTCCCAGCATGTGTGCTTAGATTAGTTTCCCTTTCTGCAAGTTCAATTCAATAATTTACTTTATGAATTCCACTTAGTTTAACTCTATTTCTTGCATTAGCCTAATTTTGGATTTCATTTATTGAAAATAGCTCGATGAGTCTTTATGTTCTAGAATAGTTTCTTTCTTGCTGATAGAGTAATGATCATGAGTTATTTTCAGTCTTAGGTTTCATTTAGAAGTGTGAAAGAATTCATTCCATAGAAGCCATTAGGGGAATTTTGAGGTCTAAAATGGGCCTCCTAAGAAAAATGTACAACCAAAATAAAATTTATAAGAAAAAATAGGATTCAAGATGATGATGTAAACCATGGGGGATGATTCACCATTTTTAAAGTAAAAGGGTAAAAATATTAAAAAATAATAAAATAATAAAACTACTTTTTCAACTCGTATTTTCAACTTATCTCCCAACGTTTTTACTCAAATTTCGAGTGAGAGTATTCGTTGGATGAAACATTTAATACCTCATCCAAGGAGTACCCATGTTGCATAGTTTCGATGGACCCATGCTATGCAAAAAATGAGAAATACATGAAAAAATGTGATTGCAATCACATTTTTCATGTATTTCTGATTTTTTGTGTAGCAGGGTAAAATATGAGCTGAAAAAGTAGTTTTTATTTTTTCCCTCTAGCATTTTATGATGTCATCAAATCTTGTTTTATTATTACCACTATTATTTTTAAATTTTTTTAGGAGGCCCATTTTAGACCTCAAAATTCCCCTAATGCAACCCTAGCAGTAACACCTCTTTGTAAAACTGAGAAGAGGATGGCATGAGTAGAATTCATCTGCTATGTATATAACACTATCACCTCCATCTTTGTACGAACCCTGGGTTGATAAAGTAAAGTAGAGTAGCCTAGTAAAGTAAAGTACTAGGGTTCACCACTTTTTGGCATCGTTGTCGGGGAGGTGTCTAAGTAGATTATTTGATTCTGTTTTAGAATTATTTTATGATTTTATTTTACATTCAGTTCCAAAATATTGAAAAATAAAAAAACAATTTGACTTTCATGCCTCGTAGGAGTAGGGATAACCAAGGTAATTTTTTACCAAAACCCCCACATCACCACACAATCACCCTTCACTCTTCTTCAACGACTCTGAGGTTGAACACACCATAGGTGAGAAACTTGAAAATTTTAAGAACCTTTTGGAGAATAAGAGGAACTTACTTCACCTGAGGAACCTTCTTCACCAATTCAAGCCATGGCTGAGATTGGGACCCAAGGAGTCTTTCCCATTAGGGAAACAGATGGGGAAACCAAGATGAAAAGCATCAATCCCTCATCCCTTCCAAATTTCCATGGACATGCCTATGAGGATCCTGACACCTTCATGTTCAAATTTTTTGTTGTTTGCATGACCTATGACTATGCCTCAGATGACCAAAAGTTGAAACTGTTCCCATCCACCCTCAAGGATGGAGCCTTGCGATGGTTCATGGGTTTGCCTAGGAACAACATCAATACTTGGGCACAGATGCAAGAGTCATTTAACAACGAATACATGGAAAATTGTAGATCCAAAGAAACTAAAGAGGAAATATTTCGGATGACTCTAAGACCTGATAAATCCCTAGAAGATTATCAAGAAATATTGCACCTAAACTATAAAATAACCAACTACAACCTTGATCTCAGATCATTTAAACTGGTACTTCTCTAAGGGATCACGGAGGAGGTGATAGAAATGCTTAACATGATATCAGGACAAGATATATACCAGCTGCCTTATGAGGACATCAAAACTATCTTTAGGAACCACTCTAAGGAAGCTAGGAGGAAAGGTAGAACTAGCCAAAGCATGACCAACACCCCTTCCTCTTCCACCTCAATCAAGTATGAGATTGGAAATATGTTGGTGGACTTAAAAAGTGAGATGAGTCACACCTTTGCTTTGAAAATGGACACAATGAATATGAAGAGGAAGCAAGAGGAAGCAGAAAGGGCCTTGGCTATCTTTTGTCCTAGATATACTAGAAAACACCCTCGAAATGAATGTCCACTAAATGTCATAGAGGCTTTCTTAGTCTATGAGGAGAATCATGCCATGGATAAGTGTCCCCCCTTACATAGGACCAAAGTTGTATATCAAGGTTGAGAATTAGGACCCGAGAAACTCCGTTTTATAAATTAGAGAAGGCCTCAAGGGCCTCGGTTATATTAGCAGGGTATGCAAGGCACACCTTACTCCTAATATCATACCAATCAGAATGCACCTATGCAGTATTGGTACACCTCACCTCCACTTCTCCATCGTGGCCTACACCTCCTAATTGGCCTTACAACCCTCCATATCACCCTTAGCCTATGAACCAACCATTCCAAAAATATGTTACTCAACCACCTCAGTGGAGCAACCCATCACAAGGGTGGAGGCCCCAACATAATCAACCACCTACTTCACTCCCTCTACCCCAACCTCAACCTTAGCTCACCCATTTTTCTCCACCTAATTTGCCTCATATGCCTGCCCAACCTAATCTGAACTCAAAAAATAAGCACACAAAACAGGTTTATAGTGGAGAGACATCATGTCGAGCTTATGCTATGGAGATACATGAGATCAATCTCATGCCAGGAATATACATACCAGAAAATCATCATCCATCTCCACCTGCAGAGGTTGGGGAGGAAAAGGAATAGAGTAACACTCAGATCCAACAACCTCCTTTTCCTTAGCGCTTGATCCACTCTAGTTAGAACACCCCAGAGGAGACTGAACTTTTGGGAGAATTGAAAAATTAGTGTGTGAAAATACCCCTTCTCTAGAAAATTAAGGATGTTCCTATTTATAATAGGCTCATCAAAGAAAATTGCCTTAAGAGACCTCAGACAAAGAAGAAATATACCCACACCATCAATGTCATCAGAAATTTGTTCAACTTAATGTTGGGAAGGGTGACCTTCCTGAAGTACCTGGACACTGGTAGTGTATTAGTAGATGTACACAATGATGGTGGAATAGTCCCCAACACTCTGATTGATCTCAGGGTTGCCATCAATGTAATGACCAAGGAAACTATGCTTAAACTCAACCTCCAAGGGACTTTGAGGAAAACCACAATGGTTATGCAACTTGCTGACTGGTCCACATTAGCTCCGGAAGGAATTGTTGAGGATGTTATGGTTTCAATTGAATCTTAGGAGTACCCTACAGATTTCCCGGTTCTGCAGCCAAAAACCAAGTTTAATTGATATCCTCTCATTTTAGGAAGACCTTGGTTAGCCACTGCCAATGCATATATCAGCTGTCGGGCAAGAAACATAACTATAAAGAATGGGCCTTTGTCTAAACAGCTAGTGTTATATCCTCTTTTCCGGCCTTCCATTGGCCATGACCTACCTTTGTGGTTGGAGGATGAATAGAAATAAGAAGAAGTATGCAACACCACACCCTAACCTATTTGTACCATAGATGTTGTTCTTAGAGAGGGGCAACCTGATGAGGATGAGCACATCAACCACATCATTCAAAACCAACCCCAAATGACAGTCCACTCAATGACCTAGTCAAAGAGTATTAAAGCCACCCTTGGATGGAGCTACACTTAGCTAATTCAAACTATGAAACCACCAAGGTTGTGGAATTTTTCCCATCAAAATATTTGAAAATTAACTCATCCCTCTCGGCCAAAGAAGAAGAGAAGTTATGCCAGCACTTGAAAGAAAACCTTGATGCTTTTTCTTGGGACCTGAAAGAAATGAAAGGGGTGCATCCCTCAGCGTGCAAAAATCATATCTACATTAAAGAAGGATGAAAGCATGTGCACCAACCCCAAAGGAGGATGAACCCAACTCTAAAGGACATATTGAAAGAAGAACTACATAAATTATTGGATGCAGGTTTCATCTATCTCATATCTGACAGTGAGTGGGTGTCTCCTCTTGTCCTAGTCCCAAAGAAGAATTGAAAATGGTTAATCTCTGTTGACTAGCAAGAACTAAAAAAATCTACTAAGAAGGACCATTTCCCCTTGCCCTTTATAGATCAAGTCTTGGATGGCCTTGCAAGGAAGAAGTTCTTTTCTTTCCTAGATTGGTTCAGTGGGGATAACCATATCCAAATTAGCCTTGAGGACTAGGACAAGACTACCTTCACATGTCCCTGGGGTACCTTCCCTTACAAATTCCTTCCCTTTGGGCTCTTCAATGCCCCAACTACTTTCGAGAGAGCAATATTGAGCATTTTTTCTGAACTAGTCCATGACTTTGTCGAAATATAAATGGATAATTTCACACCTTATGGGGATGATTTCCAAGAAGCTCTCTCCAATTTGGGAAAATTTCTAAGAAGGTGCAATGAAATTCATCTCTCCTCAAGTCCAGAAAAGTGTGAATCCTTAAAAATATCAGTAGTAGTTCTGGGCCACTCAATATCACAAGCAAGAATACAAGTAGACCCGAATAAAATCACCATCATAAGAAATGTGTTTGTTCCTCACAAGTAGAGAGATGTCAAAAGTTTCCTAGGTTTGGCTAGCTAGTATAGGAGGTTCATTAAGGATTTTAGCAAATTGGCTTCACCATTATTTGGGCTATTGGCCAAAGATTTTGAGTTTTTCAGGTCCATTCATTGTCAAGAAGCTTTTGAGGTCATTAAGGAAAAGCTAACTATTGCCCCATTCTCTGAGGTCCAAACTGGGTTCTGCCTTTCCACATCCACACAAATGCATCACAAAAATATGTTGGGGGCAAATTTGGGGCAGATAGAAGACAAATTAGCCTATTCCAGTACTTCATTATCAAGAATATGTCCAAAGCTGAAATTACTATATTTTCATAGAAAACAATCTTTTAGCCATTGTTCATTCCTTAAGAAAATTTAGGCATTATATTACAAGTTATGATACCTTTGTGCACACTTACCATGCAGACATAAGGTAATTAATGAATAAATATAATGTTGATGCTAGAATAATCAGATGGTTGTTATTACAAAAGTTTGAATTAACAATTGTTGATAAACCAGGAAAGGGGAATGTTGTTGCAAATTTCTTATCTAGAGTAACTCTACCCGCAGATGAGGAAGGGATGGTGGATGATCAGATTCTGTATGAACACCTATTTGGTATCAAAATAATCTGTCATTGGTTTGCTGACATAGCTAACTACTTGGTTGCTAAAAATTTCCCTCCAATCCTTTCATCCAGGGAGAAGAGAAAGATTATCAGGAAAAACATCGCTTTCACTTGGATTGGTGGAAATCTCTTTAAGTTGGGTCCTGACCAAATTCTCAGAATATGTGTGAGGGGGGAAGAGGTTTCTAACATCCTCTAAGAATTTCATGATGGTCCTTTTGGAGGCCACTTTTCTATAAAAAGGACAACATTCAGAGCTTTGTAGGCATGTTACTATTGGCCTACCCTCCACCAAGATGCCAGGAGGTACACTAGTAGATATGACTAGTGCCAAAGGATGGGGAGACCTACACTGAAGGATGAAATTCCTTTGAACCATTAGGTGTCTCTCGATATATGTTACAAATGGGGCATGGAATTCATTAGACCCATTGATCATCTGGGCAGAAGAGGTATATCATAGTTTGCACTAACTACTTGACCAAGTGGGATAAAACAAGGGCCGTAAAGGTAGAAATAGAGGAGAAGGTAGCCAAGTTTCTGAGATGGAATGTGTTCTAAAAGTTTGGATACCCCATAGAGGTAGTCACTGATAAGGGGACTTAATTTACATCTCATATTATTGAAAACCTTCTGAGGTGGCACACGATAAAGCTAAAGACTTCCACTTGCTATCCTCAAGAAAATGGTCAGGTGGAAGTAAAAAATAGAGCCTTGGAGAATATCCTCACCAAGGTTGTGAGAAGTAACAAAAAATATTGGGTAGATAGATTGGTGGAAGGCACTTGGGCTTGCAATACCACTTGGAAGACAACCACAAGGTTTAATCCTTATGATTTAGTTTATGGAAAGAAAGCTCTACTTTCCATTGAGTTAGAGTACAACACCTTGAGAATTGGAGTTGACTTAGACCTAGATATCACAAGGGATGAAAAAAAAAGGTTGCTACAGTTAAATGGTTTGGATGAGTTCAGAATGCAAGCCCTCCTTCACAAAGAGGTAATTCAGCTGCAAAGGAAGGTTTTGCATGACGAACACATCAAAGAATTTTTTTTTCAAGGAGATTGGGTACTTCTTTATGAATCCAGGTTCAAGTATTTCAAAGGAGAATTAATGAAAAGATGGTTGGGACCTTACGAAGTGGAAATATTCTATGACAATGGAGCCTTGGAGATCATAACCATAGATGAGGATGGGATCCCACTACTTGTCAATGGTTACCGTCTCAAAGTGTACAAGAAGCGTCTGTCTAGGGCTGAGTTTATTAATTCCATAAACAGGGAGGTGAATTTCATTGGAAAATCCATAGTTTCCAGCACATCCCCTTCCTAGAAGAAATTAAAAAAAGAAAAAATAAAGAGGCATGGGTGAAAACCTCTTTGAGGTATCAAAGGCGAACTCCTAGTTTGAAAACCTCCAAGAGGCGATCCTGGAGGAGGGAAAAGAAAAAAATAAAAATAAAATACCTTTGGGTGAAAATTTTTTTGAGGCACCCAAGGAAGGCTTGTGGGTTTAAAACCTATGTGAAGGCATTCCACTAGTCTTAAAAAAAAAGACAAAAAAACAAAGAGAAAAAGAGAAAAAGAAAAGATGAAAGCAACACCTATACAGTCACTTATTTCTATTTTGCAGGTTGCTGATCAAGGCCAGTTTCAACAAAGAGGAGAAATTTTATTCCTCTCTTATCTCTCTCCTCTACCTACCCACTCCATGAGCAACCCCAACATGCATCCATCCATCCATTTCTCCCTTCAGGTGAGTGGAAATCCCACATTTTTCCCCTCTCTGTAAGTGCTATAAGATGTCCTAGGCTGCTACAATATTTCTTGTAGTGCTATAGGAAACCTTGTACTGCTACAGGAAAGTCATATGAGAGAAAGGAATCTCAGTCAAGTACACCTAACCTTAAATAAAATCATGAAAATCATTTTTTTCCCATACCTACCGCTCCTAACTGTCACTCCACTCCATGCATAAGTATTCACTCTCTAAACCCTCTTTTTTCGCCACTATGAGCTAGTTCACCAACATTGACATGGGACCTCTACCCTCATATTTCCATCACTCCAATCACTCAGTATATCCATCCCTAGCATCCCTACACTATTTCCCCTCATTTCTCAGCAACATGGAGCTCCCAAGCAATAGGAATGGGACTGCTGCAAGAAGTTGTTCACTTCCTATAGCAATCCTATACATGACACAACAAGCCCAAAAAGTGAGAGGAATTTTATGGAGATGACTCCATATGACCACCAGAAGACTCCAAGGGGAATACCACACTAGCAATAACACTTGAGAACCTCCATGCAACACTTGAAAAAATAACCAACAAATAAAAGTGTTAAGAAGCTTGCTCAGAAATAAGTTGCTCACTCAAAAAATATGAATAAAAAAAAAGCGAAGGAAAAAATAATGATGGGTATAGCCAAACTCCATCTCCCTGCATCAAATAATTTCTACAACTCATGAGCCATAGGTAGGCTTAGGTATGGCCCTTCACCCTCTCGCTATGCATCATATTTGCCAAAATAAATTAATGTCGAGAATTAGAGGTTAAAAAGGCAAAAAGGTGACCAGTTAACTTGGTCACCCTTGTGAAGTTAAAGTGAATGAGAAGTTAAGTTCTGCATGCCACTTGGGTAGTTAAATCAGTTAAGGATGATATCACGAGGAGATGGAGGTGATTCCGAGGTAAATAAAAATGATTAAGTCGAGTGGGAACAATGGTCCTAAAGAGGAAACCCCGTACCAAATTCCAAGTGACCACTCCACTCCAAATTTGTTTAAGTTGACATAAATAGGTGTTTTGGCTCATTCTCCTCATTCCATTGAGAATTTAAAGAGTATTTATAGAAGGAGAGTGATAGGATCCATCGAAGAACTTCGCACCAAGGTTGAAGGTGTCATGAAAACCCGTGCTCAATAAATCTATTGATGCTACAAGAAAGTTTACAAAAGGCTAAACAATGATCGGAATTGCAGTGAGAGCTTCTCACAGGAGGTATTGACACCCAAAACCACCATCTCCCAATCAAGAAAACACCAGAGGTCAGATTTAAGTGGATGTCACCTCACCAAGTTGTGAATTGTTCCATGAAAAATTATACACAATCAAAGCAATAATTAAGAATTTAAGAGGCTTCTTAAAGAAATGTAATCAAGGTAATATGAGTTTTTGTTAAATTTTAATCTCCAAGGCCCCATATTACCAATATTCTAAGACAAAAACCATCCAACCACCTCCTTGACACAACGATAAAATGGGGGGAGGATTTAACAAAAGGGAACCTACAAATATCAAGAGAATCTGATTGCATCGTCAAGTGGTTGATATTTTAAGAAATCATCAGTGGCTAGGATTATTTGAGCTCCTCAAGGGCTTTGATGATGAGGTGGCTTGATAATTTTCAGTGGCCCTGCACTCACAAGTAGATGATAGGGCAACCACTATGGTCAGAGGTCTAGCCATCACGGTAACACATGAATTGATTAGCAGAGTGACCAACTTGCCTCTAGGAGTCAAGTGGAATAAAGAACATAGTCTGTCCAACACTGTATCTAAAAATAACGTATTTCTTCCAAATGAAGAATTAATTGAGGATAAAAATGGATTCAGAAGGGAAAGCCTCCATTACCCTTAGGATGAAATAGAATTTCACATAATGAAATACATTTCAGTGTGGTTTATGGATACCACTTCAGAATACTGAATGAGCTTAGGTTCCAAGGAGATCTATGTCTATAACAAAGACTAAACATTCCCTACTTCCTCCTATATTCAATAAGGTACATGAGCTATAAGGTGAGGTAGAGAAAGTATCCGCACTTAGCTGACCATGGCCTCATCAAAATTATAGTAGGATATGGTATAAATAGATTGAACATCCATGTACCTTGGTCTACCTTCATAGATATGGATGGGCAAGCATTCATAGGTACAAAAGTTGGAAAAAACTCTACCTTTAGTCTTGGAGGGAGGGGAATGGAAGAAGAAGAAGGGGATACTAAAGGGACATAAGGAAAATAGGAAGAAGAGGAAGAATAAGAGATGCAGACAGAAGTAAAAAACAAAGAAACCCTAAAAAGAGAGGAAGGGAAAGAAGAAGAGAAAGAGAAAGATGACACAAGAGAAGGAAATGAAAGTGAGGAGGAAGAAACAAAAGAGAGAGAGAAAAATTAAAGACAAGGGAGGAATATATATTAGACCCCATGATGGGCATTGACATCTATCACCAATAGATCAACCTATCACCAGGAACATTTGAAAAATAAGTGGCTACCACATTATCCACTCTAAGCACACTAGTGAAGGCCAAGAGGAAAAGAAAGACCCCCATGTACTTCGGAACCAAAAAGAGTGCCAGGGTGAAGCAAGGGAAACCCCAGACTCCAACCAAAATCCCAATAAAAATTGAGGAGTCGCCCAAAAATAAAGATAAAATAACCTTAGAAGAAGGGGAAATTTAAGAGGTCACCTCAAGACACCAGTGACCTATAGGAGGAGACATTCTTCAAGGCTAGAATCCCTTAAACAAGTATCAACCCCCACATGCCTTCAAGAGGATGAAAGGAAGGGGCAACAAGAAAAGGAGGGTTTCTACAGGAAAAACAGAGGTTGCTACAGGAAGCTCTATCGGTGCTACATGAAACTCCAACATTTCCACAAAAAGCGCAGAAAGTCATGGGGGAGGGAGATAAGGCACCCTTGGAAGGAAAAGAGGCTGAAGATTTTGAAATATAGGCACAAATTGAGGGGAAGGATGAGAAAATGAAGGAAGAGGAGGAACCAAAGAAGGACCCTACCGCCTTAAAATTTGTCCCAAAAGACATATTAACAATTTCACACCGTAGTCCACAGCGAAATCTAAGTTCCTACTACACATTTATTGAAGGAGGAAAAATTGTCCCTAAAAATCTCTCAGTTCCCCTATTTTATCAGCTAGAGCAAGAAAGAGCACACACAAATCACTGAATGAAAATTGCAAAAACAAAGAGTGTGCAAGATGTAGGAATCATGGAAGAAAAGGTCACTAAAATGGGGAGGGATTTGGATGATATCAAACTCACCGTATCCATGTTAAAGGAGAAACTTCAAGAAACATAGTCATAAACTGAAAGGTTACAAAACCAACTCCAGCAGAAGGACAAACAAATTTCCACCATGGTAGATTTTTGCATGGAGGAAATCTAGCACAGGCCCCCTTCAAACGCCTATGCCATCTAACTAAAAGAACATTGGTTGCAATTTCAGATTAAAAAAATAGCATATCATGGATAATTTACTTTTAAAAACTGCAGGCAACTTATTCCCTTTCACAATCAGTCCAACATAGGAGTCAAAGCCAAGTTCGCAGAATTTTATATTCACAATCTTGTTTTGATTGATTTAAACATTTGGGACCCTAAAGCTAGGTTGGGGGATATGTAGTTGATGGATTTAGCCTCTTGGATGGTTAGTGAGGAGGCAAGGGTAGAGGAGGTAAAAAGGGTGATGAGAATAGAAGGGAGAGATCCTCTACACACAAGGTTATAGCTATTCAGCCCTAAGGGGGCCATTAAAAATCACCTCATGATAGAAAATAATACATGCCTTGTAGAAAAGTACCTTAGCACCCAAGCACATGTGATTGGACACTTTGATGATATTTCTATAATGTTAGGAGAGGAATTTGTAATGGAAAGCCAGAGAATATGGAATGGAATCCCTCCTAGTCTGAGGAACATGGAATATCATACCCGAGAGAGATTGAGAAATGCCATAGAAAGGGCACCATTGTATGAAAGGGCTACTGATACAATGAAGATCCAATGGCTTTGCTTAAAACTCAGTCCACATTTGCTGCTGGGACTGGGTGAAGGGAAAGACCAAGCTGAGGAAAATAAAGAATGGAAGGAGGCAAAAAATAATGTTGGATTGTACCCTCTTAAGGGGTCTCCTTCACTTTTTCCTTGGGATGTTAGAGGGGGTCACTAAGAAAACAAAAGAGATGAAGAAGGGGGAGCAAGTTTCTTAGAGGATGACCAACCATTGTTTAGGGGGGTGATGATGATAGCCATCATTAGGTATCTTTTAAGGCATTAATTTTCACCTTTTTAGCCTTATTAGTCTCTCTTTATCACATTTAATTACATTATGGTAATATTTTTCTTAGTGTAGATGGTGATTAAGGGTTCTCATACTTCGAATGCCTAATATCGTTTAAATGGAGGATACTCATGAAGATATGCCATTTTCTTTGAAGATTGTGCAATTAAAGCTCGGAGTAGACAAGAAGGAGTGATTATAGGGGGGTTGACCACCTCCTTAACTCCTAAAGGCAACCAAAGGATCCTCGAGATTCCCTCCAAAAAATCGAAATAAAAGGAAGCCAATAAAGTGGAATATTAAGTGAATCAAATCTCCACTTCTCTCGAAGTCCAAGGGGGAAAATCACCTACTTTTTAGGGAGTTGTTGGTAGCTACCCATTAGGTTAAATAGGGAAATGTAAGAGCTCATTAGGATTTGAATTTTGGAGACAGCTAGCATACTCCTAGCTCTTGTAATAGACATTTGTGACTTTCATGTGCTATGAAATGAGATTGGTTATGCAATAAAATGAATATTCATTTTCTCCTTCACTAATTTAGTTTCAGAGAGTTGAGCTTGTGGGTTAGGGCCCGATCCATTGGCCTCAGTCCCTCTTATGTATTTGTGTTTACTTTCCATGCCATTGTAGTTAGTTTATTTCATGTGTTGTAGTTAATTTTCTTGCATTTCATCTTGTTTTGCTTATTTTTCTTCCATGTCATGTTACTGTAGTTAGGCTCTTGTAGTTCATAGCACGATAGCATATAAATATACAAAGCTCTGGGTTAAATACTCCCTCTCTCACCTCTTCCATTGGAGCTTGAGGCTGGAAGATCTTCACCACAGGCCCAAAATTTATTTCAGTTTATGATTTCTTGGAAGAATAGATAAGTTTCTTTGTTTATCATGAAAATGTTTTGAATGCTGAGTTAGTATTTTGTTTCAAATGCATAAGTAGTTTTGCTTAAATTCAACTCCTCTTTTCCACCATTTTTATCATAGATATGTCAATTATAAATGCATGAACGGGTATTTTTATTGTAGGTTTGAGTAGAGAAGCAAAAGAGGACTCCACCAACAACCCTAGCTCCAGTTTCCACCCTTCACCAACCTACTTTCAACAAAATCGCCTTCAGCTCTGTTTTTGAGATCTTCACAAAAACACTGAGAGCCACCTTGGAGGTGTAAGACAAGATTTGGAAGAATTTTTGAGCTTGGCGAAAAGGTTTTCTACCTTCCATCCACCTAGGTTGACATTTAGTCCACCTTTCCTACCCCTTTCATCACCATTTATGGCCTCAAACTACCCTTAGCCTATTTCCTATAGCGTTTCAGGATATGCTATATCACTATAGGAAATCTTATCGCAGATCCTGTAGCAGTGCTAATCAATCACTTATTCAACCCAAAAACCCTTTTTCACTTCGCCTACACCTAGCACAACCTCCAAGATGCCTTCAAATATGAAAGCATGAGTCCAAGAACTTCTTAAGCCACCTCAGCGCCTCCTCCTTTTGCTTCAAAACGAAGTATTTACAAGTATAGTTAGCTTATGAATATATGCATTGTTAAGCATTGCAGTCAAGCATGAAGTAGCTTGAGTTTCATTATAAATTTTTCCCAACATATGTACTTAGATTAATTTCCCTTTCTGCAATTTCAATTCAGAAATTTACTTTATGAATGCCCACTTAGTTTAACTATATTTCTTGCATTAGCCTAATTGTGGATTTCCTTTCTTGCAAATATATATATGAGTTTTTATGCTCTATAATAGTTTCTTTCTTGCTGATAGAGTAATCATCTTGAGTTATTTTCAATATTAGGTTTCATTCATAATTGTGACACACTTCATTCCCTAGAATAAACCTAGCAGTACCACCCATTCGTAGAACTGAGAAGAGGATGGGATGAGTAGAATTAATCTATTATGTATATAGCACTGTCACCTCCAAGTTTGTACGAAACCCAGGTTGATAAAGTAAAGTAGAGTAGCCTCAGGGAGTTGCAACAGTCTTGGTGAAATACCAGGGCTCACCACCCCTCTCCTTCAAAAAAGTTGACCTCAATGCTTGAGTAGTTCTATATGCTTCCGTATAAAATTATTATCCTACAATGAGGAATATTTAGTGGGTAAGTTCTTCCACTTGATGAGATACTATGAAATTGCTCAATTTTTTAGCTATCGAGTTTTTGTTTGGGTGACTACTTTAGGTTCCAATATTATTTTTCCTTTCTCATCATGTTCTATGAATATTGTTTGAACTGTGAGATTTTCACTTATAACCTTCTTTAAGAATGAAACATGGAAAAGTGGGTGCACTCGGGAAGATGCTGAAAGCTCCAATTTGTATGCCATAGTACCTGTATTTTGTAACATACTGTAAGGACCATAATACATTGGTGATAATTTACTATCCTTCTTAGCTTTATTGCAGTACATTTTTTTGTATGGTTGTAGCCATAAAAATACCTAGTCGCCAACATCAAAACTTATTTCACTGTGATGTTGATTTGCTTATTGTTTCATTCGATTCTGTGCCAAAGTGAGGTTATCCTTTAATAGTTGGAGAACTTTCTGTTGATTTTGAATGTGATCTTCCACTACTTTAACCTTAAATTTTCTCTTAAAGATGATGTGATGGATGGTGGATGATATCCATAAAGTGTCATAAATGGGATCATTTTTGCTGCAGTATGGAAGGAAGTGTGATATCACCATTAAGCCAGAGGTAACCAATTGACCCATTTTTTCTATTTATTATATACAAAGAAATGAATATATCCCTCCAAATTTTTTTCCACTCTCTCATTTTTCACATTAGATTGAGGATGATGAGATGAGCTATGAGGTAATTGATTACCAATACAAGAAAATAATTATGTCCAAAAATTTCCAGTGAAAATGGGATCTTTGTCTCTTACAATAATATTTGGGTTTCCATGTATATTTTCATTTGTTTCCATAAAGGAATTAGAAATTGTACTGGCTTTAAATGGATGCAATAATGCACAAAAGTTTGCATATTTGGTAAGTCTATTAGCTACCACCATGATGAAACTATTTCCTTCGGACTTGGATAAACCTGTGATAAAATCCATTGAAACCTCCACCCAACGTTTAATTGGAATGGATAACGGTTGTGACAGACTCGGGGTATTAATTTCCTCAAATTTATTTTTTTGGAAAATCAAACATTCCACCACAAAATTTTGAATATCAAATTTAACGACATCCCAAAAAAATTCCTTCTTAACACTGTGGTAAGTTTTTAAAAATCCTGAGTGCACTACTGAGGGAGGTGTGTGCAATTCCAAAAGAATAATTTGTTTGAGTTGGGAATTATTACAAAGATATAATTGATCTTTGTACCATAATGAATCATTTTTCCACCTTAGTGTATCAGATGTACTCAGATATTGCTGCAAATTTTGAATGAGTGCCCACACTTCTTCATTATTCTTCCATTCATCCCTTGCTTCGGTTATCCAATCTGGTTGGATAATAGAAATGGAAAAAATAAATGATTCCACATCCTCATCCTTTCTTGAGAGTGAATATGCAACAACATTTTTCTTCCCTTTTTTGTATATGATTTCAAATTCATAACCCAACATCTTTGTGATACGTTTTTTCTACTCTTCTGAAGGTAATATTTGTTCTAAAAATTATTTAAGACTATCATGATATGTTTTAACCTTGAAGTGTCTTCCCATTAGTTAAGGTCTACATTGATTAAGTGCATGTAGTATTGCCAACATTTCCTTCTGATAAATTGGTTTTTGTAGACACTTTCCTTTGATTGGATGACTTTCAAAAGAAATAGGTCTTCCTTATTACATTAAAGCAACACCAATTCCATTTCTCGAGGCATCATATTACACAATAATGCCTTTTGTGGAGTTTGGCGTAGCTAAGACCGGTGCTTGGCACACTTATTATTTAAGATATTCAAAGGCATTAGTTTCTTTTGGAGTCCAATAAAATGCATGTTTCTTCAGTAATGTTATTAGACGTGTTTCTATTCTCCCATAATTCTTAAAAAATATGTGATAATACCCTGTCAACCTGAGAAATCCTTGAAGATGCTTTATAGTTGTGGGGATTTTCCATTCCTTAATGGCTTTAATATTGTTAGGGTCTACCTTAACACCCTGATGAGATAAAATATGACCTAGATATTCCACCTCCTGTACTCCAAAGAAATATAATTGTTTCTCCTCCAATATTTTGAGCACCCTGTAAACATGTTGAACATGAACGTTCCAAGACTTGATGTAGATTAGTATATCATCAAAAAATACTAACAAAAATTTTCTAATGAAGGATTTGAAAATTGAATTCATAAAAACTTGAAATATTGAAGGTGCATTGGTAAGGTCAAACTTTGACTAGGTTGAATTATTCTAGCCTCTAGCATCTCTGCAACCATACATTCAATCTCACTCTTTTGAGAATAAGGATATCTGTAAGGCATGATGTTTGGAGGAAAAAATCATGGAATCAAATGAATAACATGATCATGATGACCAATAGGTGGGATGCCTTTGGGAGTCTCAAACAACTTGGAATGATTGTCCAATACTTTTTGGAGGTCTAGAGGAATAGATGATTTCAATGTTTGAACATCTAGTAGGCGTAATTGTGAAATTAAGCCTCATTGTTCTTTCTTCAGAATATTTTTCATGACATTATAGATAATTATCTTTCTTGGTTTCCCTGGGATACCTCATAATTAAGCTTCCTTTCCTTCCCCAAAAAATTTCTTGAAAATTAAAAGCTATTGTCCCTAAAGATTTTAACCATTGGACTCGTAGTACAACATAAAAACCACCTGTTGGAATAGAAATAATATATCTATTCAATCCATATCCCCCCATGGTTAGCTTGATATTATGGCACTTTCCAGAGAAATTTATAGTTCCTCCATTTGAAACCATCAGTTAACACCCAAGTGCTAGATATAGGAAGCAATTCAATTCATTGGCTATATTAAAATGAATAAAATTATGGATACTACACGAATCAATCATCACTATTACCCTTTTTTTCTTGATATATCATTCTATATTAAGAGTTTGAGGAGTGGTAATTTCTACCAGTGAATTACAGGATATGTTTGGATTCATTTCTTCCTTCTCTAGGGTTGGTTCTTGGTGTATATCCTCCTCTTTTGATGTTTCCCATTCCTTTTATTCCACCTCTTCAAAATCTATGTAAAATTATTTCTTCTTGGCACGCTTATGACCTTTAGCATATTTTCTATCACATCTATAACAAAGCCCTTTTCTCTTTTTTCCTCCAATTTTTGTGGTGGCAACCTTGTAGGTTGTGGAAGGTGTTGAGAGAAATAATTGCTAGATTAATCCTCCTAATATTTAATTGTCAATCAGGCTCATAAACACACGCTGTACTACACTTCTTGATCCAGGTGGTTGGTCAGAGCTTTAATGTTTCCTTTATAATGATCAGTTAAGTAATAAAACACATGAATGCATATGGACCAACAATCTTCCAAAAAGAATCAATCCATCTCACCACTACATGCAGAAACGATAATCAAATTCAACTTGAGCAATTGAAATATCTATAAAGTTAACCTATTATGTTCCTGGGTTGAAATATGGATTTAATGAAAACATAATTATCATAATTTTTGCTTCATAGAAAATTCCTAATTTCAACAGACTTAATTCATCAACTTAGTAACTCAACATTTCATTCAATGTCAAAAACCCTAATTCTACTCTTCAAGAATAAGAAGAAAAATGAGACAAATCCAAACTATTTTAGGCACACAGAACTGTACTAGGGAGGCTAGAATACAATTGCATTTAATAGGAATAAAATCTTCAAACTGAGCTCTAACCACCTACAAAAAATCTTCAACAAACCAATTCTTTGTTTCCTCAATGAAAAAGGTGAATTATACTGTTTATTACAACCTTCACTACTTCAAAGTCTAGTGAGAACACTTGTACTCAAACACTATTAATGAAAATATCTCAAGTGGAAAACTAAGATTTTAGTCTTATAACTATTGAAATCCACTCTTCAACTATTCAATCAATCACAACTAGCTAACTCACCTAATGCTTCGGAGTATAAGGAAGGAAAAAACACTCCAAACTGAATTGCAAAGACTTGGAACTGAAATAACTATGATCACTTAGTCAAACTTCACTCATTAGCTACGAATTCAAGATTTCATTCAAAACTAAAAACCTTGATTTTATTTTACAATTTATGAAAGAGCTAAATACCTAATCTATCCATGAAGACAATTCAACCAATCTTGCATTAAAATATTAAACTTAAAATGAAATCCTAGGGTAATATTCACACTGGCTCAATGCTTTTTGATGATAATTAAAGATGAATGTTGGCATTGAGAATTAATCTAGACATTCTAATTCAATAAAATAAACTGAGATTACACTCTGGAAATATTCTTACAAACATTTAAGGTGTCTTTCTCTTAAATTCTAGATCTCAGTGAAATCAAAGAAATTCTACAATCCTAGTTCTTGTTTAAATGACAGAAAGACAAACCTATTAGCTCTACACTAGATCACACATGACAAGCGAGGGAAAGGCTACACATCTACCTCAAATGGCATGAAAATTACTTCAAACAATCTATAAACGAACACTATTTTTTTTAAATGAAAATCAATTACACTTCCAACACAAACTCATAAAATAATCACAACAACTCTGAGATATAATTAAACAGTGACTACGACATTCAATTTTAACTAACACTCATTCATATAACCTATCAATTTTATTCCTAATGCACTCTCACTCTCTTTGAAAAACTTGAAGATGATATCAAAAGGGTCACAAACACATTGTCCAGAATCGATTTATCATGATGAAATCACACTGTGAAAATTAAATTCATGCCAAATCCATATGATAAGAATATGAAACCCTTACTCTATCACTAAAACGCTACGAACCTTTACAAACTGTGTAATGAAACTCTAAAACGACATGAATTCAACCATGCTCTATTCAATTTACGCTTTTCAACACAACGACTTGCTTTCAATAATTCACTCACTTGGAAACACACAAGGTGATACTTATTCATATTCAAAGTGATTTTAAATGATAAGATCCCCTCAACATTGATACTTAACTTGTTTAGTTGTGAACGAGCACATGAAATTTTTTCTCCAATTGAAACCCAATCCAACATTAACACACATGAATAGCTAATTGAAATCAAAAGTAAAATCGATTTGTTAAGAGAAACTGTAAACTAAGATTGCAAATTAATCAAAACACGCACACGAATTACCTACTAATATACTTACAGAAGTTTATCCAGATTATGGTGGGCCCTTGCCACACCCAGAGAATCTTGAAACTTACAGGAAGTAACTACACTTCAACGAAACTACTTCAAGAACTTATGAAATCCATAACATTCCAAAATTCGATCAATAACACACTATGACAGATTACAAACTCAAGCTTAATTGTTGGAGAACAAAGTTACAGTCTTCAAGTTTGATGGAAAAATCAAATAAAAATCCTGATAGCTAGACATATTACATATCTCTGCCATTATAGGTAGAGTGATATTCATAAAATAACGTAAATTCTGTTCATTGAAAACCCACTGATGCAAGGATTCGACTAAATATTCATAATTGGCATTACGCTCTAGCTGAGATAACTAATTCTGAAACTATCCTATGTCTGGAATAACTGCATTCTCATATGGAAGGGTGCTTCTATAGGTCATCGAGCTGAGCCCAATTTTTGGAAAATGGCGAACTAGTCATCTCATCGAATCCATGAAAAGATGTTGGAGCGTTGAGCTGGAACATGATTTTTGTAGCTCGTATTTCCAAATCAAGTTTAGGTGCCAAATTCATGTTTCTGTAGATGAATTAGACATGTAAGAATCATTTCACAACTATATTCAATAGTGATGAGTTAACAAACAAGTCATGTAACTTCAACTACCTAACTTAACCATAGAATAGTTAAAACAATATACTTATAATGTGTTTTATCTTAGGTTGCTAGCTGATGAGATTTAGGTCATATGAAGGATAAAGAGGGAATAAAGGAGTTCATAATTGACCATAATAGGGTTGTTTGGGAGATTTTGAGAAATCCGGAAATTCCAAATTTTACATAAATTAGCCTCAAAGCACCTTGAATAATTCCCAAACTGTAAGGTATTTTGAAAAAATATTGTAGGGTTAGTAAATTGGCTACCCTGGGATCAAAACCCATGTTCCTGAATTTCTTCCTTCACCTTCATATGCACAGAAATCGAGGTGGAGGTTGGAAGGTTAAAATTTATTGCAGATTTGGACAAATTGGCTAATTTCCTTCTAGAGACCCATATGAGTGAGCTAGGTAGAATCAAATTTATGGAGAGATATTATAACATAATTTTTTATAATAACCTCTCTCGATTTCTATGGAAGCATGCCAAAAGTGTCAAAGCCCTAAATTAGACATTCCCATACTTAAGTGGCTTGTGGAGGATTTCGGCACTGGAACCCTATGATAAATGTCCTTAGCAACATCGTCATCACTAAAACATGGAATAATCATATTTAATCATAGAGAAGTGAAGAAAAATAATGATAATCAACCATAAAGTGTATTTGGCGGCAAGTGATGGAATTAGGGTATGGAACGGGCTAAAAACCTAGGGTTTTAGGGTATAGACCACAAAATTTCATGATGAAAACATGGCATATATGAGGCTAAACATCCCCCCATACCTGAGGTTTTGCATGTCCTCATGCAAGCAAAGAATTTTCTAATAACTAGGTTTTTATGGCATCGTGGATTTTAGGTAGCGTTAGTTCGTGTGGAGCAACACTACATGAAGATTTGATTTTGAGAGCGATACCAATCAAGAGAGAAAAAATAGATATGGTTGGAGGAAAATGATGAATAGGATTATAGGTGACAATGCAAATGGTAGATGAGATGAGGTGGTTATGGAGCTGGGAAGATATGTGCTTGCATGCTCTATTTTTTCGAGGCCAATGCTTATGGATGGTTCCTTCATGAAAGGCAACAATGAATTCATCCTCTATTGGATTCAATTGAAAATATGTGTGAATGTAGGAGTGGAAGGAACTAGAGTTACTTCTTTTGTTTACATGAACCATTATGATTATGACCTAGAGTAGCATGCAAATGGAGGGTATATGGAAAACCAAATATAGGGAATATGTGGTGGTTAATCATCAAAGCTTTCTTAAATCTCTAATAAATTAAATAATCTTAAGCCACCTCTACCTCAAGTTTTACCCTTGTTTTTGATGTCCTTGGTTTTGAAAGATGAAGTAAATGATGGAATGACTCGAGCTGATGTGACTGCTAATATGATCTGTTGAAAAAGGAAAAAGGTATCAATATCCACGTTATCCCAAAAATGTTGATGCATGTGTATTTTTCATACGGCTTCCTGAAAGAATACAAGTACCATCATCAATAATTCTCTTTATTGAAATGAAGGAAATATGTTAAATTAGATAATAATTACCTGATCATGGTCCAAGCCCAACAATTGTGAAAAATGATATTGAGAACCATGAGTAAGCATGGGGTGAAAATATGAATCAAGCCTGACAATTCTCATCATTTTTTTTCGTAACATTCCCCCCACCCCAACCACCCCCCCCTCCCCCCCCCAACCCCCCCATGCCTATCATCTGCATGTACTCATGCAAGCAAAACCTCTGACAGAGACCAAAGACTAAAAGTCTAGGGTTTCTATATTAAAGTCATGTTGCATTGATCTAAACCACATGGCTAATTTTGAGAGTATGTAAGTAAGTTTCATGGGATTTCAACTTCCTTTTCATCAATAATATAAGAAAAATTAGTGATCAAGAGTCCAGTGACGTCAAGACTAGGCTTTATTATTCCAAAAAAAAAGTAACTAATGCTAGGGCTACTAAAGGAATGCTTAACAGTGTTGTTACTGTAGGGATAATGTCATCCTAAAATTATTAATCAAAGCATCAAGAGTAATCCAAAGAAGCATGCCTTCACTTCAATAGCCTCATTATTACAAGTAAAAGTAACTTTATTTTAAAAACCAAAGCATTAAAATGGATGAGAAATAGGGAAAAAAATATATTACAAAATGATACCTTCTGAGGATGATTGTCTTACCATTACCCAAGAATATAGTTGAAGCTTCTCTTATCCAAGCAAAGTGAATCACCTACACCAACGATCTCACATCCATAAAAACCAAATTATTTCTGAAAGATAGAACTCTAAAGCACACTATTGAAGGATATTAAAGCCATTCTCAGAGAGAGATGATAGTGAGTTTAGGGAAAAAACAAAAACAACCAAGTAAATCATAGTGTAAAATTAACTTTTATACCACACGCATGGCCCTGCTGCCAGAAGGCATCTATAGCCTCGACAGGGATGCCTTTTAACCTAACAAAATGTGTGTGTTCCACTTACTAGATATAGATTCCGAGTTAGATTATTTGAATTTTAGATAAAGGCCATTTTCCTGGCTTGGTAACCAGCTGATGGCAGTGCCACTCACAAGAAGTAACATGGCTGAATGACTGGCTCGTGATGAGACCTCCTGTCTTCCATATTTTTGGGATAAAAGAAATTACTCTAGCTTGGTGACTAGGAGCAGTAATTTCATGCATGTTAGGTCTCATGATAGTGGTAGGTTGGCTCATTACGATACCTCCTATCCTCCCCTAAATATTTTTGTAGAATCTAATTATGATTAACCTTAGAGGTTACTTAATAAGTGGGGAGACAGTTCTACTCCTTAAGAACACAGGATGGCATAAAATGTCTTTAATTACTAATATTTACTGGTTGATCCTGCTACCCTAAAGACTGAAGAAAACAAAATAACTCAGATAATTACTGAAATATTCCTTGAGTAGGTCATGCTAGGGTTCTTATGAGATCTCATGATGGTTTTATAGGATTGGTCCACTGTGGGAGGCTTTTCATCAATTCCTTCAAAGAGAAACCTGAAAAGGTTTCTTGGATGATAGTATGTTAAGCTTATGTCTAGGAAGTATAACAATAACAATTCCCCTAACTGAACCAATGAATAATCTCAACCAATAATTAGAGTCACTTTATAAAATATGAGGCATTAAGAGTGAATTATTCTAACAAGTCTTACCACAAGAGTGCATAATGAAAAAAATTTCAATGGTTATGCCTTAGGAATTGCTATTTCAAGAATGATGTTGTAACAAAAATTTTATTCATTTCTACCCTACCCTAATCTAGAGAGAGGAAGGTCTCCTTCATGTGTAGAAGTACTTCCAATGAAGCCATGTTCATAGCAATATGCTAAATATGGTCACACTCAGTTTGAAAGGATAAAATTCAACACATACCAGAGTATGAGAAACCAGTTGCTTCAATTGATATGGCACCAAGAGTATTTGAAGATGATAGTGGTATTTTGACTAGTTGTGACCTGGAACCAATGCTCGATGCAATTCTGGTGGTATGGGCTCATTTCTTCATTTGGACCACTCTGAATGTCCTCCTTGGTCATGCTAGGAAAACTTATATAATTGGTCTCTGGATTGAATACAAGGCTTGTTGCTGGGCATGGTGAAGGTTCCTCAATCTCAGGTTTAGCTGGATGCTCCCCATCGGATTTGGTACATGGCTCATCGATCTTCTTGGTAGATAGGAAAGAGGACTCAAGGGATATTTTCAAATATTGTTCTAGATGTGGAGAGATAGATAATTTCCTAAATGCAGTCACGATGAACTCTTCCTAAGAAGAAGATACCCCAGCTACTGTTAGGATTTGAGAAAGCGCGTCGATGGACATTCTTCAAGATCTCGGGTCATTCTTGAATTTATCTTGTTCACAACATGGATTAGTACAAAAAATAGGGTTCTTGCAACACAACAAAAATATTTTGTTGTTCAAAGCTTGAATTTTTAATCTAAATGAATTAAAAACTGCTAATTGCAAGTAAAATAGCACTGGAAATAAATCTACATTTAGTTCTACATATAAAGAAAAATAAAATAAAAACTCAAGAACAAGGAGAAATCAGTTAGACTTTGGAGCAACCCCACAAAAGTGGATGCGTGACTCTTTGTTCACGTCTTACGGTACACTCTATGCCCTCTGACAAACCTGCAAGATCCTGAAACTCTGATAATAGTTACGTGAATAAAAAATTACAACTCCCCGTCAACAGCGCCAAAATGTTGAGAGAAATAATTGGTAGATTAATCCTCCCAATATTTAATTTTCAATCCGGGCTCATAAACGGGACCTTCACTGCACTTATTGATTTGGGTTTTAGGTTAGAGCTTGAATGTTTCCTTTATAATGATCAGTTAAGTAATAAAACACACGAATGCATATGGAAAAACAATCTTTCGAAAATAAATCAATCCATCTTGCCACTACATGCAGAAACAATAATCAAATTCAAATTGAGAACTTGAAATCTCTATAATTTAACCTATTCTGTTCCTGGTCTGAAATCTAGATTTAATGGAAACCTAATTATCATAAGTTCTGCTTTTAAGAAAATTCCTAATTTCAACAGAATTCATTCATCAACTTAGTAAATCAACATTTCTGATGCCGGTGAAACTTAAAATAAATTAATTTAAATAAAATTATCACTAAAGACAATCCATCAACAAATAAATCCTTTTCACGATTTGTTTCTTTTTAATTCAAAACTATACATACATAAGACCTCAAGCAATGCTGATTTGTGAAAAGTGAGCCATTCATATAAATCAATAAATATGGTCAACTTGTTGACCCATCTAATCCCGTCCTTCACACATCACCACCGAATAAACAAACCTCCTTTATTTAACTGTTCATTCTGATGGTGATCGCATTCAAACTAACCCAACCTTTAAAGCTTTTGAAGACGTGTGATAAAAATGGTTTTGTACATCCACCCTTCAACATGTGTCGCTCGCTGGGGTGTATCACATGGATTCAACAATTACCACGAACGATCAAAAGGCTGTGCGATAAATCCTTCGTGGTTTTCAAAACCGCTTTGCAATACCAATACAAAAAAGTCTATAGTGGAACAAGGTCCGTTAATGCATAAATTTCACCCCTTTTAATATATCAATTGTAACGAACTTGGCATACTCATTTTCTACAATGAACGCTCAATCTATTCACTGTTAAAACAATTATAGAACCCTCTATCTATTCACTGTTTAATGCCATTTTAAACGCAAGAAATAAAAACACAGTACCAGCATATACAAAAACGGATTTTCAATGATTTGTGATGAATTGTAACACACAGAAAGATGGTTTCCACAAAAAACTCAATCAATTTCTTTTAAAATTGAAATCACAAGTCTTCGCCCTCTCTGGCCAGATTATATCAGTCTTTTTTTTACCTCTATCTCTCTGTCCCTTGTCTTTTAAAAACCCAATATATATATATATATATATATATATATATATATATATATATATATATCCATTAAAGAAGGAAACATAATGTAATGACAAATATATATAGCGAGGGAGTGAGATATATATATATATATATATATATATATATATCCATTAAAGAAGGAAACATAATGTAATGACAAATATATATAGCGAGGGAGTGAGATAATATATATATATATATATATATATATATATATATATATATATATATATATATATTATCTCACTCCCTCGCTATATATATTTGTCATTACATTCTGTTTCCTTATTTAATGGATAAAATCTAACAATGTAACAACTCAATCTATATCCTTATCATCCTAATCCCTATTCTAAAGTCTCGATGCACACCTATGCTAACACTCACATTCTATTCTAACCATAACACAACTATATGGATTATTACAATATTTAAATAAATGAAGATTTGAGAGACCCAACCCTCTCAGTAAACTTTGGTTTGACCACTTAGGAAATGAAATTGATCTCACGCTAGCCACAACATGTGAAAATCGATTCACATTGCTGGCTAAGTCCGGATGCTCCTACATCAGACTCCTGGGGAAGAAAAGAATCATTTATCAAAATTTCAAGATTTACTCCATACTTATGTAATTATGTAGCTGTCAACCATATGGCATATTCCATTGGCTGTCCCTTCCATTTGAGTAGATATTGAAAATAAATCTATCCTCTGGTTTTTTTGGATACACTTTTTTCCAGAACAACTTCTACCTCTTTCTTGAAATTCTTTGGCATTTGATCTTTCCAATTTAAAATCTGGTTTTCCTTTGTTGTAGAATCTTCCTGTAGCTCCTCCTCTATTACTTTTTATGGGTACAAATCTACAACATTAAATATGGGTGATATTCCAATCCCTTCTAGAAATTCTATTTCATATGCATTTGAAGAAAACTTCCTCAATATTTTACATGGTCCTATCTTCTTCATCTTTAATTTATTGTAAGTTTTAACAGGAAATCTTTCTTTTCTCAGATAAACCATCACTAGATCTCCTACTTGGAATTCCTTGTCTTTCCTCTTCATATAAACTCTCTGTTTGTATTTTCCACTAATTTCCTACAATCTATTTTTAACATCTTCCTGTAGTTGTTGCATCTTGTATGCAGATTCTTCAGCCTTTTCACTTCTTATCTCTTATTCGCCCAAATTTCTAAGCTCATACAAACCTCTTGTATTCATCCTAAAAACAATCTGGAATGGGCTCATCCCAGTACTCTGATTTCTAGTATCAATATAAACAAACTCAGCCTGAGCAAGTGCTAAATCCCACTGCTTATGATTTTTATACACTAAACTCCTCAATATGTTTCCCAGGCTTCTATTTATTACCTCTGCCTGCCCATCTTTTTTAGGGTGATATGCTGAGCTGAAACTAAGGTTGGTACCTAGTTTCTTCCAAAGAGTTCTCCATAAATTCCCAACAAACTTTGTATCCCTGTTAGACACAATACTTATAGACAATCCATGTAGCCTTACAACTTCTGAAGAAAACATATTAGCAATATGTGTTGCATCACTAGTCTTTTCAAGAAATGAAATGAGCCATTTTAGAAAACCTATCCACCACAACATAAATGGAATCATTTCCTCTTTGAGTTTTTGGCAAACCCAAAACAAAATCCATACTAACTGCATCCCATGGTTGGTTTGGTATTGGTAACGAATGGTAAAATCCTGTATTTTGGCTTCTCCCCTTAGCATGCTGACAGATCCTTCACTTCTCAAAAAATTTCTTAACATCAGTTTGCAGCTTTGGCCAGTAATAAAAAGTATTTACCAAAGAAAAAGTCTTGTCTTGTCCAAAGTGTCAAGATAAGCTTCCACTGTGTTTCTCTTTAATTATGTTTTCCCTCATAGAACACTTAGGGATACATAACTTGTTACTTTTAAATAGCAAACCTCCTTGGATAAGATAATCTAACCACTGGCTTCTGTAATGAACTGCTGGATTTTGTATAGTTGTATAAATATCTTTGAATTCTGCATCATATTTATACATATCAACCATTTCTTCAAATCCCACAACACCAACTTTTAATTCTTGCACAATAAAATTTACCCTGCTCAAAGCATCATCAACTTTGCTCAACTTACCACTTGTATCCTTAATTATAAAGGTAAAATTCTGTAAAAATTCTACCCACTGGGCCTTTTTATGGTTCAATTTGGCTGGTTATTTATGAGCTGTAACGCATGATTGTCATAATACAATACAAACTCTTTGGGTATTAAATAATGTATCCATTTTTTTATCATAAAAGGAATATTCTTCTTAGCTTCATTCAATTTCTCACTGAAATACGCTATTGGTCTCTATTCCTGACTTAAAACTACTCCAATTGCAACTCCACTAGCATCAGTTTCAACTTGATTTTTTTTTCCAAAAATCAGGTAAAGCTAAAAGTGGTTTTTCTGTAATTTTCTTCTTTGATTACTTAAAATTTCGGTCTTCTTCTTCTGTCCACTTGAATGGTTGATTTTCCTCTTTGATTTTTTCAATAATCGGTGCATAAATATGACTGAAACTTTTGATAAATTTTCTATAAAAACTTGCAAGACCGTGAAAGCTTCTTACCTCAAATATGTTTCTTGGAGTTGGCCAGTTCCAAATGGCTTGGAATTTCTCTGGTACATTTTCAAAACTTCTTTAGAAACTACAAATCCCAAATAAATTAACTCTTCTTTCATAAAACTGCATTTTTTCATATTCATTAATAGTTTCTCTTTCTACAAATTTATCATAACCAATTTAAGATATTCTATATGCTCTTATTTACTTCGACTAAAAATTAAAATATCATCAAGATAAAAAATTACAAAATTTCTTGCATATTCTTTCAATACTTCATTCATCAATCTCATGAATGGGCTGGGTGCATTAGTGATTCCAAAAGGCATCACTAACCACTCATACAACCCACTATTGGTTTTGAATGCAGTCTTCCATTCATCACCTTAGGTTTCCCTATGACAACAAAATGCATTTCTTCATCTTTTTTGATTTCTTGCAACAACTTTTTTCCACTCATCAGCATAGCGCTATTCCATGATGTTCCTTTGTCAGATCCATCCTTCAATGGCAGCAGTGTGTGTTTATTTCCATCCTTCTCTAGGGTATAAGTATTTCTTCTGCCATCATGTATGGATTTCAGATCAAACTGCCAAGGTATTCCCAATAATATATGACATACATCCATTGGCATTACATCACATAATACAACATCCTTGTAAGTGCCTATCTGGATCTCTACCTTACATTATTATGTCACAATAATCTGATGGAATTTTTGCAACCATGATACCTTATATGGAGTAGGGTGTACTATCTTTTCTAATCCCAACTTGTCTACCATTTCTGTAGAAACAAGGTTGTTAGTACTACCACTGTCAATTACCACTTTGCAACATTTAACTTTAGAATTGCATATTGTTCAATAGATTCTTTCTCTGAGCTGGCTCTCCTGCTTCTTTTTCTTCTTTAAGCAATACCCTTTTCAATAAAAAATATTCTCCTGCTTGGGGTGGTTCTTATTTTCCTTTATCTTGAGCAATTTCCTCCTTTGTTTCAGCAACATTTACATTTCTTTGAGTTGTTGATTTATTATGAGGACAGTCCCATGACCCATGTCCCCATTGACCACATGTATAGTACCGAATTTCTCTTCCTCGACCTCTACCTCTAGGTACAAACCTTCCTCGACCAGAGTCTCCTCTTTGTGGTGATTTGCTACTTGAGCCTCCTGCTTCATTCTGGGAGTGTTAAAATCTAGGTTTAAATGCTCCCCTGCCTCTCACAGAACCCTTACGTCAGTTCTTCTAGTTTTGCTTCCTTTGTATATTCTCTTATACTTTCAAGGCTTCCTGATAAGCATCCTCAATTTTCTTTAGATTTAATAAACTGATTTCATCCTGAATATCATACGTCAGACCATTTATATACCTGGCTACTTTCTCCACATCATCCTCTACAAGTCCAGCTGTACTATTCAGTTTATATAACTACTCTGTATATTCTTTCACTGTCATTCCATTTTGCTTCAAATTCTGTAATTGATTAAAAATATTTAATTGATAATCATTGGGCATGAATTTACCTTTTAATTTTCTCACCATCTTGTCCCATTGTTTGATTCTGGGTTTTCCTTTTCTCTGTCTGGATAGTTGTAATTCTTCCCACCAAATAGCTGCATGGCCTTTTAATATGGTAGTTGCAATCTTAACTTTCCTTTTGTCTTCAACTTCTTCAAAGTCAAAGTACATATCTATTGAACTGATCCAGTCCATTAATTCTTCTACATTTAGATTTCCCTCATACATAGGTATATCCACCTTTGGTCTTCCAGTTGCCTTCACCAACATCTTCAACACTTTAGCTACTTCATTATCTTGTTCCTCTTCTTCTTCAGACGATTCCTGAACATCATTGTCACCTCCTTCATCAGGTGCTCATATCTGGGCTATTTCCATAGCTTCCATCCATGTTTCAATATGTCGTACCTCTTCCAGTAAAAATGCATTTGCTGCAGCTTGTCCCCAACCTATTCCTACGCCTCTTCTTGATGGCATTTTGTAAAAAAACACAACCTCCAATCTAGCTCTAATACAACATGATGCTGAAGACACTTCAAATAAATTAATTTAAATAAAATTATCACTAAAGACAAACCACCACCAAATAAATCATTTTCACGATTTGTTTATTTTTAATTGAAAGCTATACATACATAAGACCTCAAGCAATGCCGATTTCTGAAAAGTGATTCATCCATATAAATCAATAAATATGGTCAACTGGTCGATCCATCTAATCCCGTCCTTCACACATCACCCCCAAATAAAAAAATCTCCCTGAATTTAATGGTCATCACATTCCACCTTTATTTAACTGTTCAATCTGACGTTGATCACATTCAAAATAACCCAACCTTTAAATTTTTTGAAGATGTGCGATAAAAGTGGTTTTGTACATCCACCCTTCAACATGTGTCGCTTGCTGGGGTGTATCGCATGGATTCAAAAATTACCGTGAACCATCAAAAGGCTCTGCGATAAACCCTTCATGGTTTTCAAAACCGCTTTACAATACCAATACACACAAGTATATAGTGGAACAAGGTCCATTAATGCATCAATTTCACCCCTTTTAATATATCAATCATAACTAACTTGGTATACTCATTTTATACAATGAACACTCAATCTATTCATTGTTAAAACAATTACAGAACCCTTTAGCTATTCACTGTTTAACACCATTTCAAACGCAGAAACTAAAAACACAGTACCAACATATACAAAAATGGATTTTCAATGATTTTTGATGAAATGTAACATGCAGAAAGATGGTTTTCACAACAAACTCAATCAATTTCTTTTGACATTGAAATCATAGGTCTTCGTCCTCTCTGGCCAGATTATATCAATTTTTTTTTGAGACCTCTATCTCTCTATCCCTTTTCTTTTAAAACACACACACACACACACACACACACACACACACACACACACATATATATATATATATATATTGTCTCACTCCCTCGCTATCTATATTTGTCATTACATTATGTTTCCTTCCTTTTTGGATCAAATCTAGTAATGTAACAACTCAATATATATTCTTATCATCCTAATTCCTATTCTAAAGTCTCGATGCACACCTATGCTAACACTCACCTTCTATTCTAACCATGACACAACTATATGGAATATTACAATATTTAAATAAATGAAGATTCGAGAGATGCAACCCTCTTGGTGAAATTTGGTTTGACCACTTAGGAAATGAAATTTATCTCATGTTAGCCACAACATGTGAAAATCCATTCACATTTCTGGCTAAGTCCGGATGCTCCTGCATCAATTTCATTCAAAGTCCAAAACCCTAATTCTAATCTTCAAGAATAAGAAGAAAAATGAGACAACTCCGAACTATTTTAGGCACATAAAACTGTACTAGGGAGGCTAGAGTACAATTGCATTTAACAAGAATCAAATCTTCAAACTGAGCTCTAACAACCTACCAAAAATCTTTAGCAAGCTAATACTTTGTTTCATCAACCAAAAAGGTGAATTATACTGCTGATTACAACCTTCACTAATTCAAAGTCTAGTTAGCACTCTTGTACTAAAACACTGTTAATGAGAATATCTCAAGTGGAAAACTAAGATTTTAGTCTTATAGCTAGTGAAATATACTCTTTAACTATTCAATCAATCACAACTAGCTAATTGACCTAATTCTCCGGAGTCTAAGGAAAAAAATCCAAACTGAATTGCAAATACTTGGAACTGAAACAAATATGATGACTTGATAAAACTTCACTCATTAGCTAGGAATTCAAGCTTTGATTCAAAACTAAAAAACATGATTTGATTTTACAATTTACGAAAGAGCTAAAGACCTAATCTATCCATAAGAACAATTCAACAAATCTTTCATTAGAATCTTAAACTTAAAATGAAATCCTAGGGTAATCTTCACACTGAATCAATTATTTTTTATGATAATTAAAGATGAGTGTTGGTACTCAGAATTAATATGGACATTCTAATTCAATCAAATAAACTGAGAATACACTCTGGAAATATTCTTACAAACCTTTAAGGTGTCTTTCTCTTAAATGCTAGATCTCACTGAAATCAAATAAATTATTAAATCCTAGTTTTGGTTTAAATGACACCAAGACAAACCTATAAGCTCTACACTAGATCACACAAGACAAGCGAGGGAAAGGATACACATCTACCTCAAATGGCATGGAAATTATTTTAAAAAATCTATAAACTAACACTATGTTTTTTTTAAATGAAAATCAATTACACTGCCAACACAAATTCATAAACTAATCACAGCAACTCTGAGATATAATTAAATAGTGAATACGACATTCAATTTTAACTCACACTCATTAATATAGCCTATCAATTTTATTCCTAATGCACTCTCACTCTCTTTGACAAACTCGAATATGATATTGAAAGGGTCACAAACACACTGTCGAGAATCGATTTATCATGATGAAATCACACTGTGAAAATTAAATTCATGCCAAATCTGTATGATAAGGATATGAAACCCTTACTCTATCACTGAAATGCTACGATCCTTTACAAACCGAGTAATAAAACTCTAAAACCACATGAATTCAACCATGCTCTGTTCGATTTACACTTGTCAACGTGGAGGCTTGTTTTAAATTTAGTTCACTCGCTTGGAAACACCAAAGGGGATACTTATTCAGATTCAAAGTGATTTTAAATGATAAGATCGACAATTTAAATCTCTGCGTATGTAAAATGAATACTGGAAAAGTTTAAATGTAAGGAAATCAAAGAAAATCTTGTAAATACTGAACGCACACACACAACAAAAAATTATTGAAACACTTCACTACGTAACCCTCAACATTGATATTTAAGTTGTTTAGTTGAGAACCAACACATGAAATCGTTTTTCCAATTGAAACCTAATCCAACATTAACACACATGAATAGCTAATTGAAATCAAAAGTAAAATAGATTTTTTAAGAGAAACTGTAAATGAAGATGAGAAATTAATCAAAGCACACACACGAATTACCTACTCATATACTTACAGAAGCTGATCCAGATTATGGTGGGCCCTTTCCACATCCCGAGAAGCTTGAAACTTATAGGAACTAACTGCACTTCAATGAAACTGCTTCAGGAACCTATGAGATCCATAATATTCCAAAATTTGATCAATAACACACCATGTAAGATTACAAATTCAAGCTTAATTATTAGAGAACAGAGTTATAGTCTTCAAGTTTGATGGAAAAATGAACTCAAAATCCTCACTATCTAGACATATTACATATCTCTGCCTTTATAGGCAGAGTGATATTTATAAAATAACATAAATTCTATTCATGAAAACCAACTGATGTGGGGATCCTACTAACTATTCATAATTGGAATTACACTCTACCTGAGATAACTAATTCTGAAAATACCCTATCTCTGGCATAAATAAATGCTAATTTGGAAGGGTGCTTTTAGAGGTCGTCGAGATGAGCCCAATTTCTAGAAAATGGCTAGCTATTCATCTCATCAAATCAATGAAAAGCTGCTGGAGCGTTGAGCTAGAACATGATCTGGGTATTTGGTCTTTCCAAATTGAGTTTAGGTGCCAATTTCATGCATCTGTAGCTGAACTAGTCATGTAGAAATTATTTCACAACTATATCCCATAGTGATGAGTTAACAAACTAGTCATGTAACTTCAACTACCTAACTTAAATATAAAATAGTTAAAACAATCCTACTTATAATGTTTTTTAACTTAGGTTGATAGATGATGAGATTTAGGCCATATGAAGGATAAACAGGGAATAAAGAAGTTCATAATTGACCATAACAGGGTTGTTTGGGAGATTTTGAGAAATTTGGAAATTTTGAATTTTACATAAATTAGCCTCAAAGCACCCTGAATATCTCCCAAAACGTAAGTTAATTTTCCAAACTACTATAGGGTTATTAATCTGGCTATACTAGGATCAAAACCGATGTTCCCTAATTTCTTCCTTCACCTTCATATGCATAGAAATTGAGGAGGAAGTTGGCCATTTAGAATTTATTGCAGATTTGGAAAAATTGGCTAGTTTCATTCTAGATACACATATGAGTCAGATGGGTGGAATCCAATTTATGGAGAGGTATTATAACATCATTTTTTATAATAACCTCTCTTTGTTTATCCGGAAGCACGTCTAAAGTACAAAAGCCCTAAATTAGGTATTCCCATACTTAACTGGCCTATGGAGGATTTTGGAAATTGAACCCTGTGATAAATGTACTTAGACACATTGTCATTAGCAAAACATGGCATAATCATCTTTAATCATAGATATGCGAAGAAAACTAATGATAATCAACCATAGATAGTATTTGGCGGCAAGTGATGGAATTAGGCTGTTGTAACGGACTAAAAACCTAGGGTTTTAGGGTATAAACAATATTATTTCATGATGAAAAATGGGAATATATGAGGCCCAACAGAAGGCTAGGAGGAATATCATTTCCATGTTTATAGTTGTGATTGGTAGACTTCCTTGTTTCCATACTTTTTCTTTCAAATTTTCTTACCACCCTGAATGCCTTCTCCAATGAATTAGGTTCCCAAAGGAGAACCTCATGTTGGATGTTATACTTTAAACTCTATATGAAGACATCAAACTTATGCTCCTAAGAACCCTTTTATTTTAGATTTATCAATTGGATAAATAAGACATTTCTCCTTGTATCCTCATAATTTGCTATCATTTCCTTCATAAAAATTGACAAAGTGACAAGTGGTTTGCAAGAACAAAGCCATTGATACCATAAAAATTGATTGGGTTCTAAATATAAAGTTGCAATATGTATCTTTTGTGAGTTTGTCACATCATAGAGATAAAAATATTGCTTCATTTGTAGTATCCATGTTACCGTATCGTTGCCATCAAACTTCCTCATATAAATATTTGGAATGTGGTGGTCCTTAAACCCAACATTGGGATTTCTAAAATCACAATTCATATTCCTTTTTGTCCTCATCATTATTTTCATGGATTAACTTGTCACTACCGAGAAGTCTTTCTTGAACCAACTTTGTCAAACCTTCCATGTCAGATTTTTAACCATTGATGTCCACTTTTAATCCACCCTTACAATATTCCATTTTTCCTTCTATACCATCCATATTACCTTCTATACCATATATCTTAGCTTCCATCTCATTTTTTTTACTCTTTGCAAGAGCGAAATTTGTTGCACTTGGTCTTGCAATTTTGATATATCATGTTGCAATTCTTCTTCCTCATGTTTCATAGTAGAGATTTTTGAGGGATTAATGGTGTGGAATTCTTTTTGTGAGACATTTTAGAACCCAATACTGATATCTATGCTTTAATATTCCCTTACAATCACTTCAAACTGATTTTTCAAACAAAAGCTATGCAATTTTGTTGTGAAACCAGCTCCTAAAATAGAAGAAAAGAGATATCAATGCCTTAGAAATAAGCCACTTTGAGGGGGCAACCTCCAATACATTACATGAATGAACAATTCTTGGATGATACAAATTACAAAACCTCCTTTCTATGAGGTCGTAGGACACACAATGTAATCCCTAGCCAACCTAACAATAATAATTTAAGGACACAATAATAACAATAAAACAACAGCGGGTTACAAGGGTACAATAATAACAATAAGGGGGTTACACTAACAACAATAAGGGACTATACTAGTAATATAAGGACCTAACATGCCCCTCTCCTTCAAAAAAGTGTTTTCCTCAACGCTTGAGTAGCTCTGGGTGCTTTTGTATAAAATTATCATCCTCCCGTGTAGAATCTTCAGTGGGTAAGTTATTCCACTTGATGAGATACTCTGAAATTGATCGATTTCATAGCTGTCAAGTTCTTGTTTCCGTGACCGCTTCAGGTTCCAATATTATTTTTCCTTCTTCATCAATTTCTGGAAATATTGTTTGAACTGGAATATTTTCACCTATAACCTTCTTTAAGCATGAAACATGGAAAATTGGATGCACTCGTGAAGAAGCAGGAAGCTCCAATTTGTATGCCATAGTAGAAATATTTTGCAACACCTTGTAAGGACCATAGTACTTTGGCGATAATTTATTATCCTTCTTAGCTTGCTTGAGAGACATTTGTTTGTATGGTTGTATCCATAAAAATACCCAGTTTCCTACATCAAAACTTCTCTTGCTACGATGTTGATCTGCTTGTCGTTTCATTTGATTTTGTGCCAAATTCAGGTTATCCTTTAAGAGCTGGACAACTTCTTGTTGATGCTTGATGTGATCTTCCACTTCTTGAACCTTCGAATTTTCTCTTAAAGATGATGTGATGGAAGGTGGATGATATCCATAAAGTGCCATAAATGGGGTAATTTTTTCTGCAGTATGGAAGGAAGTGTTATACCACCATTCAGCGAGAGGTAACCACTTGACCCATTGTGTTTTTTTATCAGATACAAAACAACAAAGATATCCTTCCAGACATTTATTTACTATCTCATTTTGACCATCGATTGATGATGATAAGATGAGCTATGAGCTAATTGAGTACCCAAACAAGAAAATAACTCCGTCCAAAAATTTCCAGTAAAAATGGGATCTCTATCACTCATAAAAACCCTTGGGTTTCCATGTAGCTTTTGAATTGTGTCCATAAATGTAGTAGCAACTATACTTGCTTTAAATGGATGAGATAATGCACAAAAGTGTGCACACTTGGTAAGTCTATCAATTACCACCATGATGACACTCTTTCCTTTGGACTTAGGTAAACCTGTGATAAAATCTATTGAAATCTCCTCCCAACGTTGACTTGGAATAGATAAAGGTTGTATAAGACCCGGGGTCTTAATTGTCTGAAATTTATTCTGCTGGAGAATCAAACCTTCTGCCGCAAACTTTTGAATATCAGATTTAGGGCCATCCCAAAAAAATTCTTTCTTCATCCTGTGGTACGTTTTTAAAAATCCCGAGTGTCCTCCTAAAGGAGAAGTGGGAAATTCCAAAAGAATATTTTTTTTAGTTAGGAATTCTTACAAATATATAAGCGATATTTGTACCATAAGGAATCATTTTTCCAACTAAATGTATAAGATGTACTAGGATCTTGCTACAACTTTTGAATGATTGTCCACACTTCTTTGTCCTCCTTCCATTCATCCCTTGCTTTGGTTATCCAATCTAGTTGGATAATAGAAATGGCACAAAGCAATGCTTCCACCTCTTCATTCTTTCTTGAGAGTGCATCGGCAAAAAAATTTAGCTTCCCTTTTTTGAATATTATTTCAAAGTCATAACCCAACATCTTTGTGACCCATTTTTGCTGCTCTTCTGAAGATAGTATTTGTTCCAAAAAGTGTTTAAGACTATCATGATAAGTTTTTACCTTGAAGTGTCTTCCCATTAGGTAAGTTCACCATTTCTTTAGTGCATGTAGTATTGCTAACATTTCCTTCTCATAAATAGGTTTCTGTAAATACTTTCCTTTGATTGGATGAATTTCAAAAGCAATGGGTCTTCCTTCCTGCATTAAAACTGCACCAATTCCATTTCCTGAGGCATCACATTCCACAATAAAGGTTTTTGTAAAGTCTGGTGTAGCTAAGACCGGTGTTAGGCACATTGCCTCTTTAAGACGTTCAAAGGCCTTAGTTGCTTCAGGAGTCCATGAAAATGCATCTTTCTTCAATAATGTTGTTAGAGGTGCTGCTATTCTCCCATAGTTCTTAACAAACTTGCGATAATACCCTGTTAACCCGAGAAATCCTCGCAACTGCTTTATGGTTGTGGGAACTTTCCATTCCTTAATGGCTTTAATTTTGTTAGGGTCCACTTTAACCCCCTCGTGAGATACAATATGACCCAGATATCCCACCTCTTGTACTCCAAAGAAACATTTGGACTTTTTTGCATATAATTGTTTCTCCTGCAATAGTTTGAGCACCCTGTCAACATGTTCAACATGATCCTTCCAAGACCTGCTGTAGATTAGTATATCATCAAAAAATACTAGCACAAATTTTCTAGGAAGGGTTTGAAAATGGAATTCATCAACCCTTGAAATGTAGAAGGTGCATTGGTAAGGCCAAAAGGCATGACCAAAAATTCATAATGACCCTCATGAGTTCAAAATGCTATTTTTGGAATATCTTTAGTCTTCATTCTAATTTGATGATATCCTGAACGAAGATCCAACTTGGTAAAATAAATTGCTACATGTAATTCATCCAATAATTCATCAATCACAGGAATGGGAAATTTATCTTTAATGGTGAGCTTATTGAGCTCCCTATAATCCAGACACATGCGCCATGATCCATCCTTCTTGTGTACCAATACTACAGGAGCAGAGAAAGAACTTTGACTAGGTTGAATTATACCAGCCTCTAACATTTCTGAAATCATACATTTAATTTCGCTCTTTTGGACATAAGGATATCTATAAGGCCTGATGTTTGGAGGAACACTTCCTGGAATCAAATGAATAGTATGATCATGATCAAGAATAGGTGGGAGTCCTTTGGGAGTTTCAAAAACCTTGGAATGATTGTCCACGACTTTTTGGAGATTTGCAGAAATAGATGATTTTGATGTTGGAACTTCTAGTGAGCATAATTGTGCAATTACGCCTCATTGTTCTTTCTTTAGAAGTTTTTTCATGACATTAGAGCTTATTGTCTTTCCCAGCTTCCTTGCAATACCCTGTAATTCGACTTCCTTTCCTTCCAAAAATAATTTCAAGAAAATTTCTTGAAAATTAAAAGCTACCATCCCCAAAGATTGTAACCATTTTACTCCTAGTACAACATCAGCACCTCCTATAGGAATGGAAAGAATTGGACTATTCAATAAATATTCCCCCATGCTTAGCTTGATATATTGGCATTTTCCAGAGAAATTTATAGTTCCTCCATTTGCAACCATCACTTGACATTTTGTTGCAGGGTATAGGAAACAATTCAATTCCTTGGCTACCTTACAATGAATAAAATTATGGGTACTATCTGAATCAATCAACGTTATTACCTTTTTCTTCTTGATTTTTCCTTCTATCTTGAGAGTTTGAGGAGTGGTAATTCCTGCCAATGCATTACACGATATGGTCAGACTCATTTCTTCCTCTTCTACAGTTGGTTCTTGGTGTATATCCTCTTATTGTTCATTTTCTTCTTCCTCTTCACAATCTATGTAAAATAATTTCTTCTCAGTACACTTATGACCTTTAGTGTATTTTCTATCATAACTGTAGCAAAGCCATTTTGCTCTTTTTTCTTCCAATTGTTGTGGTGTCAACCTTGTAGGTTGTGGAAATCTAGGAGTAGCAACACTTCCCTCTTTATAGAAGTGAGTGGTAGGCTTCCTTGTCGCCATAATTTTACATTCAATTTTTCTTGCCAACCTGAATGCCTTCTCCAATGAATCGGGTTCCAAAACGCGAACTTCATGTTGGATGTTATCCTTTAAAGTGCCTATGAAGAGATCAATCCTGTGTTCCTCTGGAATATCAGTTACCCTTATATTCAATTTTTGGAAGTCCTCAATGTGCTCCCCACTAAACCCTTTTGTTTGAGATTTATCAATTGGCTAAAGAAGGTGTTGCTCTTTGTATCCTCATAATGTGCTATCATTTCCTCCGTAAAAATTGACTAAGTGACAATTTTTTTATGGGAGAAAAGCCATCGATACCATACAAATGTATTTTGTTCTAAATGTAAAGTTGCAATGCGTACCTTTTGTGTGTTTTGCACATTATTGAGATCAAAATATTGCTCCATCTGTAGTATCCATGTTACAGGATCGTTTCCATCAAACTTCCTCATATCCATTTTTGGAATATGGTGGATCTTCCCACCAACATTAGAGTTTATGAGATCATGATTAACAATTATTTTATTCTCATCATAAGTATCCTCTACTATATTTTCACCATTAGGAAACATTTTTTTAATCAAATTTGTCAAACCTTCCATGTCTGATTTTAGATCATTCTTCATGTTTTCCATTTTTTCATCGATCTTAGCTTCCATGTCATCCATCTTAGATTCCATGCCAGCTTCCATGCCAAATATCTTATATTCCATGCCATTCTTCAAACTATCCATCTTAGATTACACACCTTTCTTCAAACCATCTATCTTAGTTTCCACTTCTTTCTTCAAAACTTCCATGTAATTTTTTGTTGCTCTTTGTGAGAGCGAAATTTGTTGCACTTTCTCTTGTAAATTTGATATGTCATGTTTCCATTCTTCGTCTTCATGAGTCATAGTAGAGCCTTCTAAAGGCTTAATGGGTGTTGAATTATTTTTAGGAGGCATTTCAGAACCCAATACTGAAATATATTCTACAATATGCCCTTGGAATCAATTCAAATTGATTATTCAAACAAGACTTATGCAATTCAGAAAAAACAAAATACACACCTTTTACTTGCATTTGAGGAGCTCGATATTGAAATTGAATTTTCTCTATACTTGCAGATCCTCAATATCTGAAATTTGGCCTTGTAGTAGTCCTTTGAAGCTTCTTTCAACTGCCACAGGTCTGACTTGATTTGGATTCTTCAAGGCAATGTTATGTCCAATCTCCCACAATGACTTAATTATGGACTGGTTCAGTAGAGCGAACTTGTACGACTTGCCACGTGTCACTATTTCCCCCTTTGGCTCTGAAATTTATAGACAGGAAAATTTAGTCCATGTAATTCTAGCCAATTTTTATAGAATTCCAATCCAATGATCAGAGAGAGAGTTATGAAGATTTTCTCACGATCACCTCTTTGGGATGAAATTCGGTAGCCTAAAAAAAACTAAATTCCACAGATCATATATCCGAAAATATTGTAAACCAAAATCTAAAATTTTGCAAAGATATTCCTCAAGATTTTGGCTTTTCTCTCTAAAAATTTCAGCTTCGGAACCTTCGTAGAAAAAACGTTATAGTGAACATGCTGTGATGACCTTTTTAAGTGAAATTCAGGATCCTGCAAAAAGCCCTAACTTCAACAGATCATATCTCCTAAAATATTGCGAACCAAGCTCTGAAATTTTGTGACAATGTTCCTCAGGATTTTCGCTTTGTGCTCTAAAAATTTCAGCTTCTTAACCATCATAGAAAAGAAGTTATAGGAAAAATTCCATGATGATCTGTTTGGAGTAGCAAAACCCTAGAATCCAAAGCTCTGATACCAAATGTTGTGAAATCAGCTCCAAAAATAGAAGAAAAGAGATATCGATGCCTTAGAAATAAGCCACTTTGAGGGGGAAACCTCCAATACATTACATGAATGAAAATTTCTTGGATGATACAAATTACAAAACCTCCTTTCTATATATGGGAGTCCATGGGGCCACAATGTAATCCTAACCGACCTAACAATAATAATTTAAGGGAACAATAATAACAATAAGGGGGTTACACTAACAACAATAAGGGACTATAATAGTAATATAGGGAGCTAACAAATTTTAAAACAAATACACACTTTTTTCTTGTTTTTGAGGAGCTCGATATTAAAACTGATGTATCTCTATGATTTCAAATCCCCAATATTTTCACTTCAGTTCTATAGTATCCCTATGAGTCTTCTTTGAAATTCCATAAGTCATACCTAATTTTGATTCTTTAATATAAATTTATGCCCGATCACCCACAATGACCTAATTATAAACTAGTTCAATAGAGAAAAATTGTACGGAGTGCCAGATGTCACTGTTTCAACCTTTGGCCCTGGAATTTCTACAAATAAAACTACCATCAATGTAATTTCTTTCAATTTTTAAAGAATTCCAATATGATTCTTGAAACAAAATTTATGAATATTTTCCCTCATCTCTGTTTGATATGAAATTATGGAGCCTCCATAAACCCTAACTTCCTCAGATCATATATCTGAAACTATAGCAAACCAAGATCTGAAATTTGTAGACGAAGTCCACTAGTATTCCGACTCTATGTGGTTTCAATTTCAACTTCTGAAGTTTTTTACAAAAAAGTTATAGCGTAAATTACAAAATGACATGTTTGAATGAGTGAAACCCTAGAACCCAATGCTTTGATACCAAATGTTATGCAACCAGCTCAAAAAATATAATAAAATATAGATCAACGAATTAAAAATTAGCCTATTCGAGGGGGAAAAATCCTTTATATTACATAAATGAACAATTCTTTGATGATACACATGGAAAAATATTATTTCTATATTTAGGGGTCTTAGGGGTCACAATATAATCATAGCCAACATAACAATAATAATGTAAGGGCACAAAAATAACAATAGTGGGATTCTATGGGGCACAATAATAACAATATGTGGACTACATGGGTAAAAAAATAACAATAATGGGGCTACACTAACAATAAAAATAATGGGATACACTAGTCTTATATGGACCTATAGGCCACGACATATCATGAGGGAAATTCAGAACATATTCAACATTTAATTGAAGAGTGGGAAGATAATCCGAAAAAACAGGCAAGCATGATGGACATAGATGTGGAGGACTGGTAGGTCATCATGTCGGATCTAGGGGAAATATGTAGCTGAACCACATATTTTAATCAAAATTTGTTGTTGTATTGGTTGATGAAAAGTATTCTCGTGAAATCCTTGCAGACAATTTCCATGGTAATGGCAACAATAGTTCACGAATTTCCTAATTATAGAAGGGAGTTTAAAAAATTCCAATTCTGACTGCAAAAGAAGGATGACAAGTTCCATCGCATTGAAGAGAATATCCCTTGCATAACATAGACTAAGTTTGAAGGTTTCACTGCTAAGGACCCGACTCTGGTGGAACCTGCTGATGATCTTGACTAGTTTTATAGTTATGTCCTTAAATTTTTAATGGGTGATTTAATTGTGAGTTAAATCCTTGTCATTAATTGTCAACCCATGGCTTTGTAAAATGATGAGGTATCCCTATACTATATTTACTAAGTGGTTATCTTTCAAATTATATTAATCTAATGCAATTAAAACTAATTACAAAACATAAAAAATTAATCCAATTCAAACAAAATCAAACCAAACATAAATAAATTGAAATCACACTCGCATAAAGGAAATCACACTTTCTTGAAATTGAAATCGCACTTGCAGAATTGAAATCACACTTGCTGAAATGAAATAACATGACAATTGCATAATTGAAATCACACTTGCAGAATTGAAATCACACCACACTTGCATAAAACAATTGAAATAACAACACTAGACTATGGTACCAATATGTAAAAATATGTGCAAACTGTGGCTAATGGGGGCCATCCATTCGTCACCAAGCACATTGAATCAACTATCATATATTGTAGATCAAAATAGCAGTATGTATTTCATAAATACGAAGTTACAATATATTACAATAATTCTCTCTTCTCACTTTACAAATCACATCACGTATGTAACTTCAAACCTCCAACTAGCAACTAACAACTAGCTACCTCTAACCTCTAACCACTAGCTCACAACTTACAATTAACATTCTACAATTGATAACCTACATTTTTACAACCCTTTGTATGAAGGCTGCACTCCTTTATATAAAAATTGAGTATAACTATACAATAAAGATAGATCCTTATATCTCTCCTAAAACCACATTTATATGTTTTGCTTACAACCAATCTCCTAAAAATGTAAGATACATATCCTCTCAAAATGATCTTATCCATGATTCTTCTCCTAAAAATGTGCATAGTTAAGGATCCACATCCTCTACAAACATTCCACAAATATTAAGAGTTGGGATTTGAAATTCGAATTTGTGGTTGGATGACCAAATAAAACCCTTCTAGAATCTTCAAGTAGGCCTACAATATCACAAAACTCATAACACTTTCAGATATATATGAAAACATGTTAATTTCCTAATATTTAATCACAAATTCACTTGAAATACTTCAAATTAATGACTTGGAAAATATTAATTTTAAACCCATATGATAATGAAAATGGTTACTTAATGTAAGGTTATGGGGCTATAGAGTTACATAATGAAGGTAAAATTATGGAAATGAAGGTGAAAGTGAATGACATTTTGGAGGCCCAACATACCCACCAACTAAAGATATTGCATATCCTCATGCAACTATTGCATTAATTCCCTTAATCATAAGTATATCTTCTTGAAATATTTTTCTTCTAGATCAGCTTTGGTTTTGTATTGATTCTCTTTTAACTTTTCATATTCATATCATTTGACAACTTTATTCTTTTTGCAAAGTGTACTTTGAAATACATTTGACTGCAACATATATTTTTTATGGTTGGTTCTTGTGTGATAACCAAAATTTATGAGTATTGGTTCTTGTGTAACAATAATTTTGTTATTTTTTTGTTGCATCAAAATACTTGAAAACATTGAAAATTATTTTTTTAAGTCTCATAGTGACTATGAGCTATTTAATGTGCTCATCAATTGATCATTGCAAAACATATAAACTTTTTGAATAAAAAATGAATAGTTGATTTGGGAAAAATATGTTGGTTAGGGTGAAATGAAATGTAACATGTGCAATGAAATGTGAATATCCCTTCCCCCAACTAAAGGTGTTTTCAATTTTTGGAAAATGAAAAAGGGAATATGAATGTGGTGAGGGATTTTACAAAATCACAATTTCTAGCATTTAAGGAATTACATGATTAAAGATTAGAAAATTACATAACTTCACTTACCTGAAAAGTGGACAAGCTATGTATATAGAAGAGTGTGGATTTCGCTGCTAGATCATGGAATGTGAAGTAAAAGAATCTAATATTGCTTCTTATTTTTCATGGTTCTATGAATTGAGGATGAGTTTGGAACAAGGAAAATTTTAGGGGCTAATATTCGCAAGTGGGCTAATTTTCCATGCTTTTTCAAAAAAAAGATTCGCCAATTTCCTAGTTTTTGTAAAATGATTCGTCCAAATTTTATAGTACACCATTATTTTACCTTAAAAATCACAAAAATATTATATGACTAATATAAAATCATTGGAAATATAAATATTTCTACAAAAATATTGCCAAAAAATTTACAATTTTCATATTAGGGACTAGTAAGATTCACCAAGGTTTCTAAACTTTAAGATAAACTTCCATCCTTCAAATTTTTCCTAGATTGGAACCTTTATTGCTACGATTTCTGAATTCTGAATTGAGTCTTGCTGTAAACTGCTGAAATCATGTATTCTTCAATCACTCCCACTTGGTGGCATAATTATTATCTATGTGAATAGATGTGTCGATGTCAAACATATAAAAGAAATTATTGGATTACTAGTGATTAATGAATGCCATTAACCAACATGAGACTACTCACCATTGATGTCAATGAAAGTCAAGATGCATAAGTACATCTTACTATGTACAAATCGATGTGTCATAGTTAAGTTACCTAGAAGATCCAAAAAACAAGGGACATTGATGTGTTCCCACTATTTATTGGCAAGAGAACTTTAGATTAAGGAATTCAAGCCTCAAGGTACTTGAAATATCTCTAGTTTTGATACTAGATGATGTGTGAGATTTGATGACAATAAAAAATTGTTAGAAGGGAGGCCTTAACGAATCCTCCATCATCTAACGCGAGTATGAAATTATAATTTGAAGGACTATAGATGGAAAATTTTCATTGAAGCAAGGTTTAATTGATAGAAAGGAAAATGAAAATGGGCTGACTCAACTTTGTAAGGGAGTTGAACGAATTTATTTTTGGGTTAAGGGTGAGTGAAAATCATGAAGGAAAGTATGAATATTGCAAATGGAAATGAGTTTTTGGTGGTAGGGAGATAGACAATTGTGGATTGATTGCAGGCTTAAAATGTGTAGAAATGCTAAAATTGGTATTTTTTTAGTAGAAATGCTGTAGTGGATCTGATATTACATTGAATAATCATGTTCTTCTGAAAGAAACTTGGTATTTAAATATGTACTTATGCATATATTGCTCTTCTTTCATCGTCCTCGAACCTGAAAAAACTTTGGAATTTCTACAATAAAATGTAAGAATATTAAAAAGAGAGGTGACTAGTCCCTCATCATTTGATGTATACACAAAAATTTCAGAAATAATACTAATCAAACAAATTCAAAGATGAAAAATTAAATGCACTTTTACCTGATCAGTACCATGGATCACCTGCTGCTATTTTGTTGGTGACTTATTCATTGTGTTTCTAACCAATTTTGAGCTTGAAACCTCTCCTCCACACACTTAATGCTTTCATCAGTATATAATAAACCAAATTTTCACAAACTACTAAATTTTATCGATTTAGCACCTACTAAAAATTTGGATCACTGTACTACCTCACCGCTTTACAACCTGCATTTAGACTCAAATGGTGGTTTTTTAAATTATCGCAATTATATTTTTAAATATTTGCAAGTTTTTATGAAATTATAAATCTATAACTACTTTTTTTTTTCTCTAGTGATCCACCCTTGCCCATGATCTCATGGATGAAGAAAATGCTCAAAATTCAAAATTCTCGGATCAGTCTGAAACCAGTGCCAAAGCATATATCTTGTCGCTTTGAATCCAACACAATTATTTTTACTGAAATATGACTTTGAATTCTTCCATAATCGCATTTTTATTGTTTTGTGAAACAAATAAAAAATTATTTTTTGAGTTGCAAGAATGCCCAATCAGCAGTCGGTACACTGACTAGGTCATGACACCTGCCACTAATTGAATGGTATTTAATTGGCCAATGCGTGATTGACACTTTTCACAAGTTGATTGGTTCACACGTGTTAATTTTTTATTAGTTTATGGTTTTTTGTGGATGACCAACAAGTGAGTGCGACATGGACCAACCAATGGTTGCCACGTGGCCTACTCATGGTGGCCAAATTTTTGGGTAGTGTTAAACCACCCTCCATGGTAATCGAACCCGAGACCTCATACCTTACAAAAAATCACTCTAACCAATCCTCCTAACTTATTCCTTGTTAAATATAACAACCAAACATATATTTAAAGGTTATGGGTGTGCCATTTGGGGAAGAGGATCAGGGCTAAGCCCTAGCCCCCAGTCCCATGCAACGTAATATGACCACGGGTGCAAAGGATTTGGGGGTGGTTTTAACCGTCCTAAAAATTTGACCTCCAATCGAGAAGGCCATATTTGCACGTTGTTCCCATTTTCTGGGCACATCGGCCAGGTTTGGGTCAAATTATAGGCTTATCAACAAAAAAATTGGGTAGACACTTAAAACAGTAATATGTCACTCAATTTTTGGCCGAATAAGGTGAAAAAAGAGTCAAAATAGGGGTTTGGGACAGTAATGGATCCATTGGAGGCACTAGTTTTATTTTTTGAGCTTTCTAAAAGTGTGTAATTATACTTTCGATTATGAATTTAGATCTCTTATCCAATTTTTATTGCAAATTTTTACAACTAACTTTGTTCAATTTTCTTTTATGATCTTCCAGATCATATAAAGCATAATAAGAGAGAATACTCAGAAATATTGAAACTCTTTATTCATTTGGAATGTGAAATTAAAAAGACAAAGTGAAAATATCCGATCTCTAAATTCATATTGTGGCTCTCAAAACTCTTATTTCTTCTCCTTCTTCTTAAATATTCCTTCTCTTTCTACATATTTCTGCAAATGATTAGGGAGATTGGTGGCTCTTACTGCACCACCAACAAATAAAATTACAAAAAAATGAAATCTAACTTAAAAAAATTAAGAAAAAAACATTACCAACCTTGATTTTATTTATTGATTCTATCATACTATACTCTACTGGAAATAGAAAAATTGATCAACTGTACGAATATTTCTAGTGTAACCATGTGCGTAACAGGACTAAAAATATATTCATGCTTGGGTTTGAAAAATATGCATTAAAACACATGAAAGCATTAAAAACCAATTGTTTTGATAATGAAATTAAGAAATAAGGTGATTTTATCATTGATTGGAACCATATTTCAATAAGACAATGAAATTCCTGATTCCTTTCTTGGTTTAAAACACTTTGAATATCCTCCTTTATTATGCATTCTTCGAATTCTATTAGTTTCTCCCCATTAACACTATTGAATGATTCTTCAGTCTCTTCAACAAATTTATAAGACAAATCAAAAGATACTTGAAGATCTTCTTGTGGAGGTGGAGAGACAGATAAATTTTGAATTCATTTAAAATATACTTTTCTTGATAAGAATATATCCTAGTTGTTGCTATAATTCAATAGAGTTCTTGGAAGGACATTCTTCAAACTCCTTAATTTTCTGTGAATTACTCCAACTGGTCGATAATTCTTGCCGTGCACATAAATTAATACAAAGTTTTTGAAAAATTATTGAAATATAATATGAAAAATTATTTTAATATGATTTTAACCATGGGGTGAAAATGTGAAGTTGGTTTCAACTTTCTACAATCCAAAACAAGTTTTTCTGTTTAGAATTTCATTTTGTAATAAAAATAAAAGTTGTCAGAAATTTTATTAGATTTATATTACTTATTTTTTGGAATTTTTTTATATACATTTGATATGTCAAATTAACATTTCTTTGAGTGTGTGTTCTTTAACAATCAAAGGATTCATAAAAAGTCATGTTCAAATGCGTTGGTGTATTCTTTGAAAACTTTGTGTTTTTGAGAAACAAAATGTGTTACAAAAATTTAGATAGGGTCTACTTCGGTTTCGTTATATTTATGAAAACAGCTGATGTATATCATAATTACTAGAATTTTTTGAACTGGTCCAATATGAAAAAACTGTATATTTTGAATATGTTTGGGCTTGCACAAAATTTCTCAACATATAACTTATAAACTAAAAATCTAAAAACTACTCATTATAGATGACGAACCAATGTAATGCACCATAATTTTTTCAAATTTTTTTACAGTGTATTCTGGAAGATAAAAGATATTGATTTCACCGAATCATATTGTCCTTAAGAAATTGTTTGCACCCAATTTATTACCAAATTAATTAAAATTAGTAAATATTTATTAAATTCCATAAAATTTATATTTCCTAAAAGTAGATTGAATTTTGCAAATGCTTGTCTTGGTTCTGATGGTTAATTCATAATTTTTCATGGAATTTAATTAGTCCAAAGTTGAAAAAATGTGTTCGGAGCCGAGTGGATGCGTAATTGCAGAAGTGTTAGTTCAATCGACCGAATTATTTTTTGTCTGGACGGCCCGCCAATTCGACCTACTCAAAATTTCGGCTGAAGTTTTTACAAAAGTTTGACCGAACTTTTAATTGATTTTACGTCAGCTGAAAAATTCAATGAATCCCCTCCAAAAAATCATTTCGCATCCATATAAATAGATGTAAATGGATTCATTATTTTTGCATAATTTCGCACATTAATTCATTTGGGATGATTTTGCAAAGGACTGTTTTTGGGCTTAATTTTCAAAGGGCTCTTTTTGGCTTAATATTCAAAGGACATTTTTTGGATGTATGTGATACATTTTTTGGATCCTTTTTGGGCTTAATTTTCAAAGAACATTTTTTTGGAGGTATTTTGTTTTTAGAGGTTTTGGGCTTAATTTTCAAGGGACATTTTTTTGGAGGTATTTTTTTAAAAGGTTTTGGACCTAATTTTCAAAGGACATTTTTTTGGAGGTATTTTGTTTTTAGTGGTTTTTGGGCTTAATTTTCAAAAGACATTTTTTGGACTTTTTTTGCGCTTAATTTACAAAGGACTCTTTTTTGGCTTAATATTCAAAGGAATTTTTTTTGGAGGTATTTTTTAAACTGATATTTTTTTAGAGGATTTTTGGGCTTAATTTTCAAACGACGTTGTTTGGAGGTATTTTGTTTTTAGAGACATTTTTTAAGAGTTTTTTGGACTTAATTTTCAAAGGACAATTTTTGGAGGTATTTTTTAAAGTGGAATTTTTTAAGAGGTTGGGCTTAATTTTCAATGGACATTTTTTGGAGTGACATTTTTTTAGAGTACGGGTTTTTTGTTGAAGTAAATATTTTATAATGACTTTTTAAAATGAGTTTTTGTCTAACTTTTCAATGATTTTTTTTTGCATGATTTGGAAGGAAATATTTTGAGCTTCATTTCATTTTTAGAAGACATTTTTTTCTCTGATTTTTTAAAGTAAGTGTTTTGGATTGAAGTATGTCTTTTGTGCAAAATTTTTAAAATGTTTTTTTTTTTCTTTTGTGATTTTTTTTAATTGAGTTTTTGTCTAAATTTTTGAAGGAAATTTTTTGAGCTTCATACTCAATTATAATGGGAAATCGAAGGAATTGGATGAGAAAATATGATCGAACAAGAGACCCCGAGGAACGTAGAGAACAGGGGAGAGAATATTTCAAAAAAAGAGAGAAGAACACTCAAATATTGAAAGGGAAAATCAAGCTCAACTAGAAGTTGGAGCAGGTACGTAAATGTAAATATTATAAATTTGATATTTAAAATTTTCCTAGTGTAAATTGTGAAACTTAATTGTTATTTGATGAACCAATTTGAAAAATATTTTTCAATGTAAATAAAGAGAGATATTCCTCAAAACATTAATGATGAGATACAAAATTTTGAAAGAGAAAGTGAAAGAGATATTGAACCAATGATTGAAGATGGTGAAAATGTTGAAAGCAATTCAAGTGAAGAAATTGAATCACTATATATATATATATATATATATATAACACATGTGTATTATTGAAATTATACATATTTATAAATTTAGAGAATATTGCAAAAAAAGAGACAAGAACGCTCAAATATTGAAAGGGAAAATCAAACTCAACTAGAAGTTGAAGCACGTACGTAAATGTAAATATTATAAATTTGATATTTAAAATTTTCCTAGTGTAAATTGTGAAATTTAATTGTTATTTGATGAACTAATTTGAAAAATATTTTGCAATGTAAATAAAGAGAGATATTCCTCAAAACATTGATGATGAGATACACAATTTTGAAAGAGAAAGTGAAAGAGATATTGAACCAATGATTGAACATGGTGAAAATGTTGAAAGCAATTCAAGTGAAGAAATTGAATCACTATATATATATATATATATATATATATATATATATATATATATATGGATATGGAACACATGTGTATTATTGAGATTATACATATTTATAAATTTAGTTTTTTTTTGAATATGTAAACTTATTATGTACATTTAATTCAAATATGTACAGATGAAATCAATGTCGATTATTAGATGTTAGAAAATATTAACACGCACACATATGGAAATAAAAAAGTTGACCATGTTATACAATATCATGTTAATCACATTATTGATTCGTTCTTCAAAAATGAAACAGTGGTAGCTGAAGCCCAATTGTTGAAAGGTCTCTTAACATCAAGTAAATTAAAAGAAGCTACGAATTTATTGTGTATTTGAAAATCAACAAAAGATAAAAAAATGAAGGAAAATGTGATACAAAATATAAATAGTGCTCTAAATTCAATTAGAAGGTCTAGAAAGAAATTTGTTTTAGATGCACGTAGAGTAATACATATGGTAGTGGTTTCATCAAGTACTAAAGAGAATCACTTGGTAAAATATATGGCACAAGCATTAGGAACCTCACGAAAAACTTTGCACAAACATTGGAAATTTCGGTGGCAAATAGATGTAAATGATGAAATCGCTTCTTGGACAACTATTTGTAGGCAACCATACAAAGATAGACTTGGAGAAAATGTTAAAAAAATAAATTATGAATATTGGATGAAAAATTCACGTGTTTCACCAAAAGAAAGGGATGTGATGCGAAGAAGAGTAGCATGAAATTAGTACGAAGAACATCCAAACCTTTCTTGGAAGCCACTCAGATAGAGTTGTTCAACAAGTTAAAAGAAGAGAATCATGAAACTGATGTCTCAGTTAGTGCTTCTGTAGAACAAAAACCATGGTATGTAAAACCTATCACCGTACATGAAACTTCTTGTTATTGTTATCATGTGGAATTTCAGTGATATTATGACACATTCCTTAATTTTGGTAATTTTTTTTGGAAAGATTCACCTTCTCCTTCCACTATCCATGATTTCATATCTCAAATTCTATGTAGAAGAGAAAGCCATGAATTATTTTACCAAAAGAAATGTGTTGGTGGTAAAAAATGCGATGATTGTGGAAATTTGACTAAATTTGAAAACAAATATCGTACTGATATAAATGATCCATCATTTTCCAACATGAAAGTGAAATGGAAGAGATATGAATATATCCATACATAGATTCAAGGTTCAAGTAGTACTACAAGTGCTAACAAAATTGATTTAAGAGAAGAAGAGATTTTTGTGATATATTTTTTGAGAAACTTTGAGGCGGATATTATAAATACACCAAGCATTCCAATCCAGCTTAATGGTAGGACTTGCAATTCAAAAAATCATGTGAATTTTTTCCACCAGGGACCATTTCGTCAGTAGTTGATTTTCCAAAAAACTACACATTTGTTCCACAAAAAGAAATTCAGAGTGAATACTATCATTCTGAAAAATTCTCCATGCTCGTCCATATTATATATAGACCCGTTGAAAAAAATATTGATAATATAGAAAAAACTAGTGAAAATCGACAGGTTATGAAAGAATATCACTTTTATATCAGTGACGATTGTACACATGATACATATTTTTTACAACACTATTTTGAAAAGATTTATGGCTCCTTGAAAAGTCGTGGAATAAAATTCAATGAACATTGGATATGGTGAGATGGATGCATAGGTCAATTCAAATGTTCACGATCATTCTGTTTGTTGTGTCATCTTCATATGAAAACCCACATTAAACATTGTTGGAATTTCTTTGAGATTGGTCATGAAAAAGGAGAACATGACGGTGCAGGGGCATGCATAAAATGATCACTTCGAAGATATAAAATGGACCACTTTGCAAACTGACTTGTCTCAGCTGAAGAATTTGTTGAATGGTGCATAGCTGCACTAAGCCATGAGACTAACTAATCAAGGGCAGTATGAAGGTACATTCAATTTAATTTTTATGGTATTTATAATTTTAAACAGTACATTTATCATAATGATTATATCTTTGATGGTATTTTGATATCATATTTATAGTCTTCTTTGGATTTTCCATATAGGGGTTTTTGGAATATTGGTGTCCAAGATGTAGATAAATCGATTGGAGATGACGTTGAAACAATAAAAGGCATTATAAAATTGCATTCAATTAAAAAATGTTGTCCACAAATGTGTTTGCATTGTATAAAAGAAAATATTTTTTTTTTTTTCATGTTTTCATAGAAAACACAAAATCCAATGATGTTTGTGAAAACAAAATATATGTAAAATATTGGCAACACACATAACTAAATACAAAATGGAAAATGTCCATTGCAAGCTTTGAAGAAATGAAATCAGAGGAGAGTACACTATCATCTGATGGTGATCGAGTTTATGATATTGTTAGAGAAGGTAACATTTCAATTGCTTTCAAATGATAGAGATCTAGAAAAAGATAATAAAATTAAGTACACATGTTAATTTTAAAGTTATTTTTTCATGTTAATTATGATCTAAATTTAAATACATAAGTTTGTTTTCTTGTGTGGTAGATTTTTTTGCTGAAATTGCACCTACTATGAACGATGAAAATGTGAAGTATTATTTGATGCATTGCACTAAATGAAAGATGAAATTATTAGAAAACTATGATGATCATGGGTTTACATATGAAAAAGGGTCTATTATAGAGAAAGTTTATTTTTTCAGACATAATAATGAAATTGGGTTATTTTTTTACTTTTAAGACTATGAAACTGATGTCATAAGTTGTCAATATAAAAAATTGGTGTGTGCAGGATGCATAAAGTTGATATAAGTTCAATCAAAGAAAAAAACGAAAATTAAGAAATGAAAAATGTCAAAAGCAGATCATGAATGGATCATTGAAGATGGCATTCCATTGGAATTTTTTTGATTGAACTGGCCAACAATTTCTTCTCTTTGGATTCATCTTTTAGAACTTCCAGAACTCAACTAAAAATTGAACTTCCTTTTTATGTTACCTGTACAAGTTTTTGCACATGTACATTGTCTTGGTAGATGCAAATGAGTAATTTATACACATGTACACATACACATGTCTATATTATCTGGTCTAAATGATTTCATACATTCTCTGGTACAATTTTTCATGATGTCATTTTGAAAAATGTACATATCTATGTATCTAACATAGTTGATATAATGAAAATTTGAAGTTGTACGATTTTGTTTTATACACGTGTATATTAAAAGTAAATTATGATATTCATTCTTGAATGAAAAATGTGTGGTACGTGTTTTGTAATTTCCAGTTTACTATCAACTGAAAGTATCTTTTCTATGTGCATTAGTGAAAAATGTTGTGTACTGGATATATATGTTCTAGAATACAATTTTGAAATTTTATGATTGTTTGACACATCTAAGAACACCTAGAATCTTATGATTTTTTTTAGATATATACATTGATATGTATTGTACTTCAAAATTTTTAACATATATTCAAACATGTACTTCAATCATTTTTATGTACATGTATTCATGTGAACATTTTTTTTTTTGTAACTTGGGGTAAACTATATTAAAAGCATGAAAAATTGTACAGAGGAAATGGGCAGAGATGGCAAGTAGTGCTTAACCTATACCTGCCTTGGTAGTGTTCAAAATAAACCAAGTTTGGGGCTGCCTCAAAGGAGGAAACCAACCCCTTAAGAGTGTCATCGAGTCTTGCAATACAAAATATTCAGTGGTCCATATAAAAATAAAAGAGATGAAGTATATATTGAGGTGAAAACCATGGAGTTCATTCATCTTCGTCTGTCATCTATTCCTCTTCCTCTATCAGGCACCCATATTATCTATCAATGGTTTCCTCCTCAGCTGTGGGCATTATAGGAGGCTTCAGAGGGGTCGCATGGAAAATGAGAGTGATTGGGTACTCCACATCGTAATCTCTGGTCCAGAAATCATCTGAGTCCATAACCCAAATTCATATCTCCTCCATCGTGGGCTCATAGCCTGGAAGCGGGTTGGTTTTCCTGGGTGAAGACTACACAAATTGCGGAATAGTGTATTTCCTCCCTCTTCTACCCTTGGGCTTCTCCGGAGGAAAATCAATCTCCCCATGAGTGTTATCAAACGCTCGAGGAACTAACACCTCGTGGCTATCAGATGTACAACCCTGAGTGGATTCCAATCACTGGTCATTGCCACGGTGAGAGCGGCCTGAAAACGTACCTCTGTAACTGCCTCTAATGGATTTCTGTTGCTGGCGCGGGGCCATGGTATGGCTTCTGACCTGTACATTTTATGATTTTTTTAAGATTTTAAACATCGATATGTATTATAATTAAATATCACCTAAATAATAGATACATACATGTCCTACAATTATATAACATTCACAGGTCATGTACATCCCAACTTCATTTTATATTTAACAAATATACTGACAACTTGAGTTTTAAAAACAAAACATTATATCATAACATGTGATCACATGCCAAATGTAGTTCAACTATCCAAAATATACACATGTATACATGGTTTGTAATTCGAAATTTCCATCTAGAGTGATTCATTTTATATTTTTAACAAATTTATAAAATGACAACTTGAATTTTAAAAACAAAACAATATATCACAATCACATGCCAAATGTAGTTCAAGCATCCAAAACTTGATTTAAAAAAAAACATCATATCACAACATGTGATCACATGCCAAACGCAGTTCAACTATCCAAAATATACACATGTATACATGGTTTGTAATTCAAAATTTCCATCTAGAGAGATTCATTTTATATTTACGCCGTAAGGCGTATTTATTTGAAAACAACTCACCTGCCATATCACTTTGGCATAATCTGCAGCGTACGATCAATTGTTAGACGATTGAAACGTCCTCCGCCCTTGGATCGACCAATAGAACATTCAACTGACTCCTTGATTTGCGTAGGCTAACCAGATGTTCAACTGTTAATCTGTAACGACCTGCCTCCCGTTGTATTAACGACCTGCCTCCCATTGTATATTGATGGTCCTCTTTCAGAGGTTCCAGAGTCCATTAGCACGCTGAAGCACCTAGAAGAATTTGTCCTATGCAGAATTCATCATGAAAGTTTGCCAAATGAATACGGTAATATGCATTCCCTGAAACATGTTACCTTCAAATTTTGTGAAAAAATGACGTTGCTGCCACAGTCAATTGGAAACTTAACGAGACTTCACATTCTTGAATTGCACTGGTGCTCCACTCTGCAGGTGCTCCTGGACTCGGTTGGGAACCTGACAGGCCTCCAAACGCTTTACCTGAGTAATTGCGAAACTCTGAAGAGGCACCCGTGCTCGGTTGGGAACTTGACGGGCCTCCAAAGCCTTCGCCTGTACGCGTGCTCTGCTATGCTCCCCGACTCGGTTGGAACCCTGACGGGCCTCCCAAGCCTTGACCTGACCGGGTGCTACACTCTGTAGGCTCTCCCAGACTCGGTTGGGAACCTGAGCCTCCAAAGCCTTGACCTGAGCGGGTGCTCCACTATGCAGACGCTCCCAGACTCGGTTGGGAACCTGACAGGCCTCCAAAAGCTTCACTCGAGTTACTGCCAAACTCTGAAGACGCTCCCAGACGAGAACCTGACCGGCCTCCAAAGCCTTGACCTGAGCGGGTGCTCCACTCTGCAGGGGCTCCTAGAATCGGTTGTGAACCTTGCGGGCCTTCAAAGCCTTGATCTGTGCTGGTGCATCCAACGTCTTCTCTTGAGGGAGTGTTCCAAGTGTTCCAAATTACAGATGTTTCCCAATGTCTTGAGCATTTGAGGTCGTTGGAGAAACTTGATGTGTCTGGATGCTCGAAACTGCAATGGAGTGAGGGAGTAGTCGAGTAGCTGTGCCAAAGACTTGGAGACGGCTTCGTGGAAGGGAGAGAAGACTCTGAGCAGAATCAAGGGAATAGAGCTATGAAGGATACTCTGACGAAGAAGTGAATTATGAGGAAAAAGCAAGCAAAGAAAGCAGTAAAATATGAAAGCACTTCATAATTACAATAGTGGTAAGTGGCCACAGTGCTGACTTGCACGTTGCATTGAGACCCTGTCACTAAGCTTTAAATGCCTGTAAGCTTTTTATTAATTCGCTGTGTAAAATACCGAGACATATTTACGTCATGTCACTTATGGCCTTTAGTGGCGTCTGATTTGTTTCATTGTATTATTAACGTTACATTATATTATTTTTCTACCATTGAAATTTATATTTGTTGAGGTAGCATAAATGAAAATAAAATATGTCCCATAAATATTGGCATTTAAACTGGACGAATATTGATGTATTTTTAGCAGATTTATGATTTCATTGCACACACAACTTTAACTGAAACAAACTATTTGTGTTTGCGTTTTCAAACCATTTTTAAAACGTGTTCAGGTTTGTTTCTGGAAATTAAAGTTGATAAAGAACTTTTTGCATTGTCATATGTTTGAGAATAATTTAAATAAAAAAGAGCAGAACTGTGATCTCACTGCACACTCATCTCATCTGATCTGATATTGTCTTCCAATGCTTTATATTGTAGGTACAAAAATGTTTTATATTATATATCCAAAAGTATTTCATAATAAATTTGTCTTTTTTTTTTTAGTTTCCTGATGTAGATCTAGCTTGATAGCTGGAAGAACATCGAAATAAACATAGAAGGTTTCCATGGAGTTTCATGGCAGAGAAGTAATTATTCGCATCACTGGCCAAAGAGGTCTGAGAAATATGTGGAGAGAAAATCATGGTAGGTGGATGATTCCGGAGGAGTCTTGAAATGCACGGTCTAGATATATAGAGCTCACAATGTTTTACACCAGAGTTTTTTGTGCTTGTATTCTGTCCTCTCAAACTTCAGAGACCATATTTCCTAAGATCATGTTCAGATCCAGGCATCTCTAGACTGTAAAATTTTATAGTTATAAAATCCCATTGAAAATCGCATTCAAACCATTAGAGATTGGTTTGTTGTGATGCGTAAAAACCACTGTCATTTCAGATCTGGTTTTTACGATGGCGTTCTTATAATTATTTCTGAGGATGATGATGAGTATTAGAGATTGGTTTGTTGTGATGCGTAAAAACCACTGTCATTTCAGATCTGTTTTTTACGATGGCGTTCTTATAATTATTTCTGAGAATGATGATGAGTATAAGGGTTTGTTTTCTCATCTTTTACAAAGTGTCTACTTGTGTTTTCTATGGACCGATAATTAGGATAAGAGTTGGGAAATTGGCCATTAATGTAGGCTCCCAAACACTTTGAAATGAGGATGTACGGCTTTTTAAAAAATTATAATACTCAAGGAAACTTTCGACATATGAAAATAAATTCCAAAATGCAAATTTGTCACAATTCAATTCAAATAAAATCCCACATGGGTTGGTTTATCCTTTTTTTTTAAGGTACATCTCTGGTTTTGGATTTCTGCAATTAAGTTTTCAGTTTTCGTTTAGCTATTTTTTTTTTGTCCATTTTAGTTATACATGATGCCTATGCAAGGCATTGTAATAAGGGTTATAACAACCATAGTTACGCTCAGCTCATCATAATTTTTTTTTGAAATACTATAGATCAATGGTTTTAAAACCAGCAATCAGTATATGTAAATGATAAAAAAAAATTGATAATAATTGTTAATGACTTATCCCTACGTTTGTGGAGATATATTATCAGATTTCTTCCACAAAT
>CM076581.1:1166081249-1166140523 GCA_034641835.2 Pinus albicaulis
TGACTTCAAACTCGACTTCCGCGGAAATTTTAATTTTCCCATATGATGCAGAAATGAATTAAGGGCTTTGTTTTAGATATTGGAGTGCCAGTATTGATATGAATTGTTTGTGAGGGGTGTTTTATAACTAATTCTTTCCATCCTATGTAAACAAATAATGAAAACAATCATTCCAAAACTGTAAGGTTTATTGGATTTTCATGTCCGGTGATTAAAGCATTTAATATAATCATTTTAATCTATATCTATATATATTTTATGGATGGATTTTATCTGAGTAGTTAATTTTTTTATTGTAAATTTAAATTGAAAATTCTACCAAATCTAATTCTTTTAGGGATTTTAGAGAACAAGAAATTACACCAAAAGACAAAAACCTGAAATGAAATAATTAGATTTTTTTCAAGTTTTTTATTTTGAAATTAACCTTTTCCTTTAACTTACATATTTAGCTTGAATTAATATCAATTAATTAATAATTAAAAAATTTCCACTAAAACATTTATATTCTTCACATTTTTTAATACAGTTTATTTAAATTATTTATATATTATTAAAATTTATAATTTATAATAATTCATTATAAAATATAAATAACAATATAATAAACTATATAAAGTGATACATATTTTTCATAATAAAATTATTATTTAATTATATTTTAAATTATTCATTAATAATTATTACAATTAAAAAAAATAACAATAACAATAAACAAATATCATAAACTGATTAATAACGCAACAATATTAAATTGAGAAGAAACTACACTAGAAATATGGGGGGCTTGACGAAACCTTAGCTATGGCAACATGTTTTGATTGCAGGTCAACATGGGACAGTTGCATGTGCACGAGGGTAGGGTTTTGGACTGCGGCATCTAGCATTGGTGTCAAAGTACGGAGGACACTTGGGCAGATCGCTGGCATCCACGTCATATAAGGCCCTAACAGGACATGACTTGGTAATAGGTAATGTAGGAGTCTCTAGACTGTAAAATTAAACTTATAGTTATAAAATCCCATTGAAAATCGCATTCAAACCATTAGAGATTGGTTTGTTGTGATGCGTAAAAACCACTGTCATTTCAGATCTGGTTTTTACGATGGCGTTCTTATAATTATTTCTGAGGATGATGATGAGTATGATTGGTTTGTTGTGATGCGTAAAAACCACTGTCATTTCAGATCTGTTTTTTACGATGGCGTTCTTATAATTATTTCTGAGAATGATGATGAGTATAAGGGTTTGTTTTCTCATCTTTTACAAAGTGTCTACTTGTGTTTTCTATGGACCGATAATTAGGATAAGAGTTGGGAAATTGGCCATTAATGTAGGCTCCCAAACACTTTGAAATGAGGATGTACGGCTTTTTAAAAATTATAATACTCAAGGAAACTTTCGACATATGAAAATAAATTCCAAAATGCAAATTTGTCACAATTCAATTCAAATAAAATCCCACATGGGTTGGTTTATCCTTTTTTTTTAAGGTACATCTCTGGTTTTGGATTTCTGCAATTAAGTTTTCAGTTTTCGTTTAGCTATTTTTTTTTTGTCCATTTTAGTTATACATGATGCCTATGAAAGGCATTGTAATAAGGGTTATAACAACCATAGTTACGCTCAGCTCATCATAATTTTTTTTTGAAATACTATAGATCAATGGTTTTAAAACCAGCAATCAGTATATGTAAATGATAAAAAAAAATTGATAATAATTGTTGGCGACTTATCCCTACGTTTGTGGAGATATATTATCAGATTTCTTCCACAAATCAAACTTGACTTCAAACTCGACTTCCGCGGAAATTTTAATTTTCCCATATGATGCAAAAGGAATTTAGGGCTTTGTTTTAGATATTGGAGTGCTAGTATTGATATGAATTGTTTGTGAGGGGTGTTCTATAACTAATACTTTCCATCCTATGTAAACAAATAATGAAAACAATCATTCCAAAACTGTAAGGTTTATTGGATTTTCATGTCCGCTGATTAAAGCATTTAATATAATCATTTTAATCTATATCTATATATATTTTATGGATTTTATTTTAGTTATTTATTTTATTGTAAATTTAAATTGAATAATCTACCAAATCTAATTCTTTTAGAGATTTTAGAGAACAAGAAATTACACTAAAAGACAAAAACCTGAAATGAAATAATTAGATTTTTTTCAAGTTTTTTATTTTGAAATTAACCTTTTCCTTTAACTTACATATTTAGCTTGAATTAATATCAATTAATTAATAATTAAAAATTTTCCACTAAAACATTTATATTCTTCACATTTTTTTAGTAAAGTTTATTTAAATTATTTATATATTATTAAATTTTATAATTTATAATAATTCATTATAAAATATAAATAACAATATAATAAACTATATCAAGTGATACATATTTTTCATAATAAAATTATTATTTAATTATATTTTAAATTATTCATTAATAATTATTACAATTAAGAAAAATAACAATAACAATAAACAAATATTATAAATTGATTAATAACGCAACAATATTAAATTGAGAGGAAACTACACTAGAAATATGGGGGGTGGCTTGACGAAACCTTAGCTATGGCGACCTGTTTCGATTGCAGGTCAACATGGGACAGTTGCATGTGCACGAGGGTAGGGTTTTGGACTGCGGCATCTAGCATTGGTGTCAAAGTACAGAGGACACTTGGGCAGATCGCTGGCATCCACGTCATATAGGGCCCTAACAGGACAGGACTTGGTAAACTTGGTAATAGGTAATGTAGGAGTCTCGAGAGATGTTCTAGGTACGAGATTTTTAGACAATTCATTGTCTATACTGTTGTTGATTGTGGATTTGAAACCCAATCTCTGACGTAGGTGTTATTGTTTTCTCTCAGGCATAGTTGTATAGTTAAAGCTTAGAACTAGTGAATAGGAAACACCTTATTTGTATTGATACGGATTGGTCATCTACGACGTAGGTGTTATTGTTTTATCTCAGGCATAGTTATATAGTTAAAGCTTAGAACTAGTGAATAGGAAACACCTTATTTGTATTGATACGGATTGGTCATCTATGCATTAAAGTCTGATCCTCCTCTTCACTATTATTCATGGGAATATGAGAGGATTCTACAATGCAATGGTCGAGTTTTTTCATTGCATGACAAGCCTCGGCGGCTATGGCTAGATATTTAAGTGATTTTTGTATGAAGCAATTTGGCTTGATCTATGTGCCTAATGTCTCTTACCATCATTTAATTAAAAGAGATGAATTCATTGTACTAGATATCGATGGGGTATAGTCTTTTGTCTCTACAAGAGACTAGGGTGTACTTCCTTTCCATTCTAATGTTAGCCTCTTAGCAACATTTTTAAATTGTACACAACATTTTAAGAACTCAATTATTTCTCAAAGAGATGAATTCATTGTACTAGCTATTGATGGGGTATAGTCTCTACAAAAGACTAGGGTGTACTTCCTTTATGTTCTCATGTTATCCTCTTAGAAACATTTTGAAAGTGTACACAACATTTTAAGAACTCAAAGTTTATTTTCAAATTTTATTATATTCACTTGCATATTTTCAAAACTGTAAATGGACTTGATGTTTCCATGTCAATTAATTGTATGGTTGTTGGTAGTTTTGGGATTCATTGTGTTCAAAAAAACATGAGTCATGTGGTATGTCATCCATCATCAAGAGGACAAAATATAAATATATCCAGAATGCATATTTGGTAGATGCACATATTTCCAGAATCTCCCCTTTCGTGATCTGAATGAAATAGGAGAAAGAGGTGTTAACCTCAATGGTGGCTAGAAACAAAAGACAGATAGATCAAGAATGCATATTTGGTATATGCACATATTTGCAAAATATTCCCTTCGGTGATCTGACTGAAATAGGAGAAAGAGGTGTCAATCTCAGTGGTGGCTAGAAACAACGAAAAGATACAACTTGCCCATGTATTGCATTAAGATTCTAATATTTATCTTTTGGATGATCCTTTTAGTACTATTAATTATTTTCATATTTAATTTAGTAAAACTAATTGATATTTTAAATGTGTTCTTGAATTGGCGATGCCAATTCTGTGCAGAATGATCGTGCATGGATTTCCCTACAAGAAGCAGGAAATAATGAAAAAAATCATAACTCAAACATTGCTAAGCTAGCTATTGCATTAATGAGGCATAATGTCATATGGCAGAGTTTGACTCGTATAAGGAGTGTTATTAGGAGTAATATGGGATCACATATTATGATTATTTCAAGAAACATGGCAAGAAGGATAACAACCTTATAGAGCCTCTAGATATTTCCCATTATTATTGCAAATGCAAGGGAAATAAAAACTATCTTCAAGATGGAAGACTCATTCGTCATAAAGTTTTTCAAGAGGTAATAAAACTCGCACAAAGCTTGCATAAGAAAACTTGCACAAAGGTTGCATCGCTCACTCAAGACTCTTGCTTTTAGGAAAATATAAAAGAGGGCTTCAAAGAAATGGAAAATCTCAAACAAGGCCAACACCAAGAGATAGAAAGTTGATGGGTTTACAACTCATTATTATTGGAATTGTGGAAATACAAATTAAAGTGAATATGGAAACCCTTGAACCCAAAAATAGCCCACAAACGAGCCAATCAATTTCAGTTGAAGTCATCCATTACATCTCTACAAACCATGCAAATCAATCTACACTCAAACCGAAATTAAATATCACAACTACAATAATTTAAAAATTCATGTAAATCACACAACATATCACATTTTTCTCATCTTGCGATATTCTTCCCTATGCTACTACCTTACGGCGTTTCCTTTGCAACATATGGTGCAATTGCTAGTTTTAACAAGTTTATAAAATGACAACTTGAATTTTAAAAACAAAACATTATATCACAATCACATACCAAATGTAGTTCAACCATCCAAAATATACACATTGTGAAAATGTAATTTTAAATTTCCATCTAGAGATTAATTTTATATTTAACAAATAAAATGACAAATTGAATTTCAAAAACAAAACATTATATCGTAAAACAAAACATTATATCACAACATGTGATTACATGCAAAATTTAGTTCAAGTAGATCCAAAATATACACATGTATGTACATGGTTTGTAATTTGAAATTTCCATCTAGAGATTCATTTTATATTTAACAAATAAAATGACAACTTGAGTTAAAAAATAAAAAACATTATATCACAACATGAGATCACATTCAAAATGTAGTTGAACTATCCAATTTAAAAACAAAACATTATATCACAACATGAGATCACATGCCAAATGTATTTGAACTATCCAATTTAAAAATAAAACATTATATCACAACATGAGATCACATGCGAAATGTAGTTGAACTATCCAAAATATACACGCATTTTGTAAAATTTGAAATTTCCATGTAGATTTGAATTTTATATTTAACAAATAAAATTATAACTTGAGTTTTAAAAACAAAACGTTATATATCACAACATGTGATCACATGCCAAATGTAACTATCCAAAATTTAAAATCATTCTTGATAAAAGTAAATGTAGTTTAAAACTATATATCCAAAAAGTAAAATATGTCCAAAATGTGTATCTCACATGAACAATAAAAGTAAATATATATATATATATATATATATATATATATATATATATATATATATATATATATATATATATATATATATATATGTGTAATTATTCTAGTATCAAGTTATATAGAAAAGGTAAATATGGCTGCATAGATAATACTATATATAAAAAAGTAAGTTTAAGACTAGATCTATCTTGAATATAATGTTGCACACATGTGCATCATCCATCAAATACGGATGGATCTAGTGTCTCTGCCAACAAATTCATGATCCTCATGCTATCTTGTGAAGCATGGGGAACCTGTACACAATGTGTACAAACATTAAAATTTAATGTTTTAAAATTGAATGAGAATATAGAACTTCATGTAAAAAAACTAAATGAAAAAACAAATCATGCAATACCTCATGTGGTTCCCTCTCCATTATTTTTTTTTGCTCGTCAATTAAAAATTCCTCCACAAGAAAATCTTCCACAGTAAACTGTACAATATATATATATATATTAAAAATTTTCAAATGAAAATGCATATATAAACTAATTTTCAATAATATTAAAAAAAAAGTTAGACAACTTTTTCAAATGGTTCAAATGGTGTGGATGTTCCTATATCCATCATACACTCCATCACTATAGTCCATGGAGAAGGGAAATAATCTCCAAGACCCTAAAATTCAAAAAAATTAAAATTATAAAATAACTCAATATCTAGATCTCAATTTATAATAAACTTTTGAACTTCAATTTATAACTAATAACTTCATCATATTTAAGTGAAAAATTGTTCATACTTGTGACGGTGGATTTGGCACATCTCCTAAGGAAGAAGAAGGTACCTCCACCCCAAAAACATTGGACATAATCAAGATCTGTTAACATTGAATTATATATACATGTACATGTGTACACAATTATTTATTTTAAAAATATGTCATCATATTTCGATATATATAATAATAGATAAAACATAATTGTAAATCATCATGTTCACGTAAAAAACACTAACATGTGTCAACATATCATCTTTATGGTGAGAACCATCTTGATTGTGTGATTTATGGTGAGACCCATCTTAATTGTGTGATCCGGAGGCTCTGATTGTGATACTAACATATTCGTTCATCAAGCATGAGAACTGAAAATGGTGTTAACATATATAATGATACATTTTTGTTAGATTAATGTATACAAATAAATGTATTTATATATTTATTTATTACAAATTGTACATGTGTTAAAATAATCACTCTTAACCATTAACACATACCAATCCCATTCCCTCTTGCTCATGAATAATTAGGTTTTTCCAACCATTGCGATAATTATTTGCATATGTTCTCAGATCTTCAACACTCATGTTGTCTATCTCTTCATCAGAATGATACACAAAATTAACAGGTGCATTCTCTCGTGCTCTTTTTCGATTCAGAAAAAAATCAACTCCACCCAGTCCACTATGAACATTGTCAATGATGACATCCCTTACTTCTCGACTAATTTTAGAAGTGGCATCCATGTCTGACAACAAAGTTTCGACACGAAGAGGTCGACTAAACTATGGAGGCTCAGGGCGAGGCAACTCATCATCACACTTAGCGCCCCTACGGTCACACAATCGACCTTTCCCAGGACCAAAAAATTTAGAGGGAAGGTTATTATAATTAGGTTTAATTCCCAAAAATAATTTTACATAAAATAATTTTTCAAAATAAAGCAGAACATTATCGTTCCATGGGAGTCTTCCATAGGTAGCAAGGTGCCTATCATATAGATTTCTAGCTATATCATAGTGCTTGAAATATTGCACATTTGGCATATTATTTTTCATCCCTTCTTTGAAATTAAACATAGAATTATCCATTTCTATTGTAACTCTTTGTTTAAAAACCTCGCATGAACTAGGACCCATCACTATTTCCTTTCTTTTTCTCATCACTTCTACAAAAGTATCAGTGGTTGGCCCAAGATTTAGGTACACATCTAGTAGTTCATTTAAAAAATGAGTAACTATTTCCAAGCTTTCTCCACTCTCAGCAAGGAGTTTCAAAGACACGAAACCTCTCTTGAATTTTGAAAGAAGATGTTCACATATTTTTAAGGTGCATTGCTTCATGTTTGATTCCCAAGGTATATCGGAAATGTTAGATGGATAAGTTGTGGTTGGTGTACAACCTTCTTCTTGAATAACGTGTTTTGTCCTACGTCTTTTTCAAACAACACTTGGATCACCATTTTCACCCTCTGAATCAATATATAAAATTTGGTATATTAAAAAAACAAGTAAATAGATTTGTAAAAATTGAATGAAAATATTATTCAGATTGATGGCCACCTCGATATCGTTGGATAACATCTTGCCCACCCTGAGATTGTTGAAAACCAAAATTACCGTGATTGGTTGAGAACCAACATTACCATTCGAAGATTGGTCTTTGGGGGAATTCATATCACCACCCTCATGAAATTGGCCACCACCTATTGATGGCCCTCCAAGGGAATGTGTACCACCACCAACCTCACAAGACGAGATGGAAGCTTCATAAAAAAATATGAATCTATAATAAATTCAAAAATATATTCATACATATAAATACATCTACATATTCATTGATTAAATTGCGTGAACCATACCACGATTGTGTGAACCATGGCCATGCTCCATTGATGGAGTAGACACCCTTGTCCTCCCAACTCCTAAAAAATAAAAATATGAAACCTATTAAAAACTAATTTAACTCACAAAATTGATAAAAAATCAATTCCATATGTACACACATGTATGTATGGAGATATTATTATATTTAAATACCATGAACATCCCTGGATCCATGATCCCCCTCTCTCGTAGAAGCATGGTATTTTATTGATCTTCGCCTTTCATCCTCCATGATATATATGGATATATCTATAGTGGACATTTACAATTATTTTTAAATTATTATTTAAATTAAATTCAAAAGATTTCAAAATATTAATGTAATTTAGTGTACACAAATGATGTAAAACACAACTTTCAAAGCACCAATTCATGTGTGAAACTCAATTTAAACAAAAAATTGTTGAAGTCCTCACATTTTAAATTTATAAAAATGTGAACTTCACCAAGTTGCGATTTACATGGTGGGAGCACACTTGGTATACAATTGAAAAAAACATATGGTCATTAAAAATGACACACTTATAAGTAAAAAACACACACATATCAAAGATATGTTACAATTTCCATCAAATTTTTTTGAAGGAGAGTGTCTCAACACTAATTCATCTTTGAAAGATGAATCTTGAATTTTTGAAGGAGAGTGTGTCAACACTAATTCATATTTGAGAGATGAATCTTGAATTGGCATTGCCTCATATAATAATAATTCATCTATTAGTTCATATATGATAGATGAATCTTGAATTGGAATTGCTCCACTTAATAGATCACTAGACATATTATTAACATTTCAATAGTGTCTTATAATAAAAATTTGAAATTTTCCAACAATATTGTTTTCTTTTCCATGCAGTTGTTTTAGCCTCTCCTTCTTAACCTGGTACATGCCTTTGATCTGGTTGCACATAAGATCATAAGTGGTGAAAATTACAATTCCATTTGATCCACACACCCTAGCTGTTCCCAAGCCTTCTATCAATGCAATATAATATGCCTCATTGTTTGTTGTTCTTCCTGGAATATACACTTTCCTTTGGAGGACCTTTTTAGTCGCAATATTTCAAAGAACATATGTAATCACTACTTTCCCTGGGTTGGGATAGTAAGAAACATATATGCATAATGTCCATTTTTCAACCATATTTAGTGGGTTTTTTAATCCTTGAAAAAAACATGTTCAGTAAAATATATTAAATTAAAATTTATTGCAAATGCCTGGGAGAAATGACATGTGCATGGTTTTCCTTAAATTTTATGGGATAAATCACATCTAGAAATGACATGCCTTCAAGTTTGCCTTGCCTAGATTTTAAGGGAGAAATGACATGTACATGGTTTTCCTTAAAGTTTGCCTTATAGTTTATGGTAGAAATGATATATAAACGACATCATTTAAATTTTGCCTTAAAGTTTATGGGAGAAATGACATGAATGGGAGAAATGACACATGTACATGGTTTGCCTTAAATTTTATGGGAGAAATGACATAGAAATGACATGTACATGGTTCAAAAAATAGTAGAAAATGCCTTAAATTTTATGGGAGAATTGGCATGTACATAAATGGATATTACAATGAAGAAATTCTATTTAGATCTGTTCCAGAGATTGACTATAGGGGCATTTACTGTATATGTCACCTTTGAGAAAGGATGAGATCTAGAAGCTACCTGGCCCTTTACAGACTCTGCCTTTAGAACTAGTTAACACTCAACAGAGTGACTCAAATCCTATAGAAGTTTAGCCACTTTAGGTTCTCACGAAGGTTATTAGGCCTTAAATTTTGGCTTGCGTTTATGGGAGAAAGCCTTGAGTTTGTGGGAGAAATGACATGTGCATGGTTTGCCTTAAATTTTTCCTTAAATTTTATGGGAGAAATCACATCTAGAAATGACATTCCTTAAAGTTTACCTTGCCTAGAGTTGAAGGGAGAAATGACATGTACATGGTTTGCCTTAAAGTTTTCCTTATAGTTTATGGGAGAAATAACATAGAAATGATATAGAAATGACGTGTCTTAAAGTTTGCATTAAATTTTATGGGAGAATTGACATGTATGTACATGGTTTTCCTTAAAGTTTGCCTTAAATTTTATGGGAGAAATGACATAGAAATCATCTGTACATGGTTCCAAAAGAACTAGAAAATGCCTTAAAGTTTATCGGAGAAATGACATGTACATAGTTATCCTTAAAGTTTGCCTTGACATGCCATGTACATGGTTATCGTTAAATTTTGCCTTGAGTTTATGGGAGAAATGGAAGAAATGAAATGTATGTACATGGTTATCCTTAAAGTTTGCCTGAAATTTTATGGGGGAAATGACATAGAAATGACATGTACATGGTTATCCTTAAAGTTTTCCTTGAGTTTATGGTAGAAATGGGAGAAATTACATGTATGTACATGGTTATTCTTAAATTTTTCCTTAACGTTTATGGGAGAAATGACACATGTACATGGTTTTCCTTAAAGTTTATGGCAGAAATTACATATAAATGACATGTACATGGTTTCAAAAACACTAACAAATGCCTTAAAGTTTATGGGAGAAATGGCATGTACAAAAATGGATATTACAATGCAGAACTTCTATTTAGATATGTTCCAGAGATTGAATGTAGGGTCATTTACTGGATGTCACCTTTGAGAAAGGATGAGATCTAGAGGCTACCTGGCCCTTTACAGACCCCGCCTTTAGAACCTGTAGAAGTTAACACTCGAGAGAGTGACTCAAATCCTATAGAAGTTCAACCACTTTAGGTTCTCACCAAGGTTTTTAGGCCTTAAAGTTTTCCTTGAGTTTATGGGAGGAATCACATCTAGAAATGACATGCCTTAAACTTTGCCTTGCCTAGAGTTTAAGGGAGAAATGAAATGTACATGGTTTGCCTTAAAGTTTTTCTTATATTTTATGGGAGAAATGACATAGAAATGACATGCTTTAAAGGTTGCTTTAAAGTTTATGGGAGAAATGACATGTATGTACATGGTTTTCCTTAACGTTTGCCTTAAATTTTATGGAAGAAATGTCATATAAATGACATGTACATGGTTCCAAAAACGCTAGAAAATTCCTTAAAGTTTATTGGAGAAATGACATGTACATGGTTGTCCTTAAATTTTTCCTTCAAATGACATGTACATAGTTATCCTTAAATTTGGCCTTGAGTTTATGGTATAAATGGGAGAAGTGACATGTATGTAAATGGTTATCCTTAAATTTTGCCTTAAATTTTATGGGAGAAATGACATAGAAATGACATGTACATGGTTATCCTTAAAGATTTCATTGAGTTTATGGGAGTAATGGGAGAAATGACACATGTACATGGTTTTCCTTAAAGTTTATGGGACAAATGACATAGAAAAGACATGTACATGGTTCCAAAAACACTAGAAAATGCCTTAAATTTTATGGGAGAAATGGCATGTACAGAAATGGATATTACAATGAAGAACTTCTATTTAGATCTGTTCCAGATATTGACTGTAGGAGCATTTACTGCATATGTCACCTTTGAGAAAGGATGAGATCCAGAGGCTACTTGGCCCTTTACAGAATCTACCTTTATAACTTGTAGAAGTTAGCACTCGACAGAGTGACTCAAATCCTATAGAAGTTCAACCACTTTAGGTTCTCACCAAGGTTTTTAGGCCTTTATGTTTGCCTTGATTTTATGGGAGTAAGCCTTGCGTTTGTGGGAGAAATGACATGTGCATGGTTTTCCTTAAAGTTTTCCTTAAAGTTTATGGGAGATATCACATATAGAAATGACTTGTGTTAAAGTTTTCCATGCCTAGAGTTTAAGGGAGAAATGACATGTAAATGTTTTTCCTTAAAGATTGCCTTATAGTTTATGGGAGAAATGACATAGAAATGACAGAGAAATGAAATGCCTTAAAGTTTGCATTAATTTTATGGGAGAAATGAAATGTATGTACATGGTTTGCCTTAAATTTTTCCTTGAAGTTTATGGAAGAAATGACATGTACATGGTTCCAAAAACACTAGCAAATTCCATAAAGTTTATCGGAAAAATGACATGTACATGGTTACCCTTAAATTTTTCCTTGAAATGACATGTACATGGTTATCCTTAAAGTTGGTCTTGAGTTTATGGGAGAAATGGGAGAAATGACATGTATGTACATGGTTATCCTTAAAATTTTCCTTAAATTTTATGGGAGAAACAACATAGAAATGACATGTACATGGTTATCTTTAACGTTTGCCTTGAATTTATGGGAGAAATGGGAGAAATGACATCTATGTACATGGTTATCCTTAAATTTTGCCTTAAATTTTATGGGATAAATGACATTGAAATGACATGTACATAGTATGCCTTAAATTTTGCTTTAAAGTTTGCAAAATTATTTTATGCACTTACTAAAACAACTAGTCATAGAGGTTGATGAAGTTATGTGATAATTCACACCTTGATGAGTTTTTCGGAGATAATTAAAGTAAAGTTTAACATTTTACAATATTAGAAAAGTAAATGGAAACAATAGGAGAGGAAGTATCATGGAAGGTGCAAAATTTAATACTCATTAAAATTTTATAATTTAATGTCACTTTTGGCTTGTACTATCATTCATCCTTGATATGTATAAGAATTTTACAACTTGAACATCAACCTACACACTATCATCATATCACTACATACATAATCTAGATTAGTAATATCCATTACATCATAAAACACTCCACCTTTAACATTTTACAAGATTAGAAAAGTAAATGTACATAATATAGATTAGTAATATCCATTACATCATAAAACACTCTAGTTTTAACATTTCACAAGATTATAAAAGTAAATGACAACACTAGGAGAGGAAGCATCCTGGAAAGTGTAAATTTAGGTACATTAATAAAAAATAGTTAGCATCGACATAAATACGGTGGAAAACCTATAGTAGCATTATGGTAAGAAGCCAAGGGTCTTCAATACTTGAATAAACCATTTCTATCAATCATTCCTATTAACATTATCCCTCCAAATGCATAAAATGAAAAACTATAGTCAACATGCATTTCACCTTTTTCATAGAATACCATTCAATTTCACTTCATATGTATTTATAGAATTCATTTTTCCAACCAATATCAATGGTATCCAATGAAATTATATCAACTTATAAGGAACCAACCTTTTTTCACTTCTATAAAAAGGTAGAAGAAAATTTGTGTGCATCTACTATAGGAAATGTACAACAAGGAAGCTATAAAAATCCATCCTATAACACATTATTTTCAATTCATTGTTTTCAATTCTTTGAGGAAAAATGATATCTAAGAATCAAACAAGATCTTATGTACACATGAATCAACCATATTTAGCCATTTCAATCCATTGTACACAATTAAACAAAAAGTAAGTCTATGGGTCTGGATTCCCTAAACCTTGTTCGAACTGTCATTTGATGTAAAGTATGGATTCTAATAGGATGGTTATGGGTCGTTCTATAATAAACTCTCTGTATTTCTGTCTAAACCTTTTATGAACATGTTCTAGAAATAGTAATTGTTATAAATAATATCCCCACCTAATTGATATAAAGGTATAAATTCTCTAAAGATCTAACTTGTGTAAAGAAGATATAACATATATAAATAAGAGCCCAAAGGCTGGGTTATAAATACTAATAAAAAGGCAACGAGGTTTCTCCATCAAAAAGAAAAGATAACACATTGTTTTCAATTCTTTGAGGAAAAATGATATCTAATAATAAAACAAGCTCTTATGTACACATGAATCAACCATATTTAGGCATTTCAATCCATTGTACACAATTAAACACTCTTCTGAAAGGGCAATTCAATCCAACAAAGGTATGAGGAAGCAACAGAACACAAATACAACCTACAAGCTTAAGAAAGAAGAGAGTTATGAGTTGGTGCTCATAAGAAGAACACAAAGTTATTAGATCTGCAGAGGTTGAAGGTAATAACATATATATTAGATCTGCATAGGTTGAAGGAACGAGCATATATATTATATTTGTAGAGGTTTAAGGAAAGACCTTTGTTTTCAATTCTTTGAGGAAAAGTGATATCTAAGAATCAAACAAGCTCTTATGTACACATGAATCAACAATATTTAGCCATTTTAATCCATTGTACACAATTAAACACTTTTCTAAAATACAAAGACAATCTAACGAAGGTTTGAGGAAGCAACAAAACAAAAATACAACTGACAAGCTTAAGAAAGAACATAGTTGTGAATTGGTGCTCATAAGAAGAACACAAAGATATTAGATCTACAGAGGTTGAAGGAAATAACATAGATATTAGATTTGCAGAGGTTGAATCAATCCATTGTACACAATTAAACAAATAGTAAGTCTATGGGTCTGGATGCCCTAAACCTTGTTCGAACTATCATTTGATGTAAAGTATGGATTCTAATGGGATGGTTATAGGTCTTTCTATCCTAAACTCTCTCTATGTATATCTAAACCTTTTCTGAACATGTTCTGCAAATAGTAATTGTTATAAATAATATCCCCATCTAACTGATATAAAGGTATAAATTCTCTAAATATATGACTTGTATAAAGAAGATGTAACATATATAAATAAGAGCCCAAAGGTTGGGTTCTAAATACTAATAAAATGGTAGTGAGGTTTCTCCATCAAAAAGAAAAGATAACAAATTGTCTTTAATTCTTTGAGGAAAAGTGATATCTAAGAATCAAACAAGCTCTTTTGTACAACATGAATCAACCAAATTTAGCCATTTCAATCCATTGTACACAATTAAAATAATTCTACAATAGATTATTTTTAGGATTGGACGACTTGTACACATAGTATATTTCCACATGCATTCACATAAACTATACATTTTCTCCACAGACAGAGATGGAAGAAAAACATAGAGTTTGCAGGTATAAGGAAACCAATGCCACTGTTTCTGCTAGCCATAACAAGTTTTTTACACATAGTATATTCCCATAGGCATTCATAGAAGTTGTATGTTCTCTCCTTACACAGAGATGGAAGAAAAACATAGAGTTTGTAGGTATAAGGAAACCAGCACCACTATTTCCGCTAACCATAAAAAGGTTTTAAAGAGGATGCACCTGTGTTTACCCCCTTGCTTCCCATGAAGGGGAAAGGCAAGACTAAAAAGGAGTCAAACCAGGGTTTTAGCTAATTTTTACACAAAAAAACATCTATAAAGTAAACACTATCTCAGATGTACATAGTTTAAAATTGAAAACAATCCCTTTTTATCCCTCGGATATCCTCTTAAACGAGGAAAACAATCCAAAAAAAAAACAAAAAGAGATGTGCAGTATATGTGAAGTTTGAATTGCAATAAAACTGTCTGAATTACAATAAAACAAAGAGTTTTTTTAGTAGAGCAATAAAAAATAACTAAAAAACGTTGTCCCTTTTTTTCATTTCATTTAATTTGCAGGTAAAAGAGTAGTCAAATAGACATTAGGTTGAGTTTTTTCGTCTACCTAGAGACCACAAGATGACAACAAACAACGATGACGAGGCAGGCCACAATAATACAAAACTACAGAAAATGACGAGGTAGGCTGCAACGATAGAAAAAAAACGAGGTAGGATGCAACGATGAAAGAGATCGCTAAAGATGCGGGTTGTTTGTAACGTGCGAACAAAAAAACAGAAAAAACATTAAAACCGAAAAAATACAAATAAAAAAAGAAACACAAGTAGCAGGTTGTCACCTCCTCGTCCCTGCAACAACAAACACCAGCACAACGACTAACATCGAAGATCAGACAACAATAACAACCAAATGGTAGCAAGCCCAAGAACCCTTGAGGTCTACCAGCTGATATATTTATAAGAAAAAATTTGGCTGAATTCTTTTCAAAAGTTCGACCGAACTTTAGTTGCCAGTTTTCCCATCTCCAGCCAAAAATATGTTTACCCGCTCCCTCAATACGCCGTCAATGTCAATGACATAATGAGTTAAGTCAAACTAATTTGCAAATTTCGGCCAAACTTTCTAACATTTCGGCCGAGATTTTCTAAAAGTTCAACCGAACTGTTGGAAAAATGAATTTTCCGCCCGCATTTCTCACAAAAGTGTAACCCACCTTCGCGTTTTTACCCTGTTTATTTAAAGAAGTGAATTGAACTATAATGAATTTTCTAAACCTTTAAAACAAACACCTATGTATACCTCCCTGACAACGACACCAAAATGTTGGGTGATTTAACTGTGATTTAAAACCCTGTCATTTAATTGTCAACCCGAGGTTTCGTAAACTGGCGAGGTATACCTATACTATATGTACTAGGTGGTTATATTTCATATTAGGTTAATCTAAGACATTTAAAACTAATTTCAAAACATATAAATTACTTTGATTCAAACCAAATCAAACCAAAAATAAAGAAATTGAAATCACACTTGCAAAATTGAAATCACACCATACTTGCATAAATTAAATCACATCACACTTGCATAAATGAAATCAATCATGATGGAAATTAAATCACACTTACTGAAAGGAAAAGGCACACTTGCATAAAATAAATGAAATAACAAAACTATAATATGTTACCAATCTGTAAAAAGATGCACAAATTGTGGCTGATGGGGGCCCTCCATTCCTCATCAAGCACAATGAATCAACTATCACATCTTGGAGATCAAAATAACAGTATGCATTTCATCAAGATGAAGTTACAATATATTACAAGAATTCTCTCTCCTCACTATACAAATCACATCTTGGATGGAAATTTAAACTTACAACTAGCAACTAACAACTAGTTACATATGAACTCTAACCACTAGCTCACAACTTACAATTAACAACCTACACTTGAAAACTTACATTTTTACAACCCTTTGTATGAAGGGTGAACTCCTATTTATACAAAAATTGAGGATAACTATACAATAAATATAGATCCTTAGCTCTCTCCTAAATCCACATTTATCTCTTTTTCTTACAACCAATCACCTGAAAATGTAAGATGCATATCCTCTCAAAATTCTCTTATCCATGATTCTTCTCCTTTGAATGTGTATAGTTAATGATCCACATCCTTTGGAAATATTCCACAAATATTTATGAGTTGGAATTTGAAATTCGAATTTGTGGTTGTATGGCCAAATAGAAACCTTCTAGAATCTCCAAGTAGGCCTACAATATCACAAAACTCATAATACTTTTAGATATTTATGAAAACATGTTAATTTCCTAGTATTTAATCACAAATTCACTTAAAATACATAAAATTAATGACTTGGAAAATATTAATGTTAAGCCCATATGATAATGAAAATGGTTACTTAATGAAGGTCATGGGGCTATAGAGTTACGAAATGAGGTTTAAAATGATGGAAATGATGGTGAAAGTCGACGACATTTTGGAGGCCCAACACTTTTCCCTTTATATATGCCGGAAAAATTTAAATTTTAGTATGTTGGTAGTTATGATTTTAGGTATCTAGAGTATATCCAGTTGAAAGACAATTAGACATATTTGGCTTGTTTGGATATACTTTTTATTTGTTGTTTTTGGATGGCTTATCGCGCCGTTAGGTGGCTAATAGACTTGGTTTCCCTCTGTGAAAGTTGAGGCCACCTAACTATTTTCATGTTGATGTAACTTTATGTTTTTAAATTAATGAAAAAGAAAGGACCTACCAAGATTATAAAAAAAATAAAAGCAACATAAGAGTCTAGTACTACTATGTTCATAATGTACGTTCAAACTACATAAACAACTTGATATCCAAGTTAAAAACTAATATCTTAAGTTCAATGGATATGACCGTGATAGTAAAAAATGTATATATGCATGAAAGGTTAAGTATTCAACTAAAGGAAATGTCTCCTATACTAATTAAGTGACACTTCTCCTTGTAGTTATTCTTCATGATGTATTTGACCTAGTTGTAAGCCCACTCCAATTTTCGGATAATCTATCATACTTTGCATTTAATTCCCTACGAATATGATCAAAATATATAACTCTAAATATTCTAAAGAACTCCATAACTCTAATTACCCATTGATCAAATAAAGAAGTATTTAAGGAATTATAACCTTTCAGTCAATCTATAACAACCTTTCAATTCCCTATCACTTGTACGTTTAGATTGTTGTAGTGACACAATCAAAATGACTAACATAAATTATTGATTTATATTACTGTAGTAATGGTCTGAAACCCTTCTCTAAAAAAATCTTCATTCTAAAGTCCTGATGATGGATCCTAGTTGGGATTTGAAACGTCGACACATGTTCCTTAATATTGTGGATAATTCGAGAAGCTATTTAAAAATACTATAGTACTTGTTAGGTAGTCATATTTTTGTTCCTATACTAAATTAATCAATTATGTTAGTCATTTTTAGTTTCATTAGTTATTATCTAGTTGTATACTTTAATGAGGGACTAAATTAGTCATTTATGTTAGTTTTTTTTAGTTGGGTCACTTAAGATTGCTCATTTTTGTTAGTATTTCACTTGGAAAAGTTGGATCGACTAACATTTCTAGTCACCTAATCACTAATTTCATAATTTTATACTAGTTTTCAATGAAGCGCACTACAAAAAAAACACATGTTAAAACCTCTGGCCACCTAGAATTTTTTAGTTGTGATGAAGTTCCATTATAATCTTTGCTAAAACATCTACTATCACAAACAAATGTTTTAGTGGATGTTTTTTGACAATTTTTTCCAATTTTATAACACTGAAAACATCTGTTATAACCTATGCTAGAAGGTATTTCCTTGTAATGGATCTAGATAATCTAGGCCAAAAGTTGTAAAACACTAATCATGGCCAAAAAATTCATGAATAATGTTTGTGATATTGTAGAGGATGGGTTTTAAGGGCTAGAACAACAAATCCCTGATATAATTCATAATGTAAATCTTCTCAGGCGTCCATAAGTAATAATGTTGGGATATTTGGAGAATATGGGGGTTCAAATGTAGAGGAAAAATCAGAAGTGGAACTAGGATATTAGGAAGAAATGAAGAACTAGCGGAAGAAAGAACCTAGAAAATATCAACGTAGTTAAAGTGTCATGAATCAATCACAACCCCCATTTGAAATGGAAGAAAAGGTTGATATGAAGCCATACCATGACTAGGTTGACAATATAAAGCTGAGTCACTAGTTGCAACAACTAAAAGTGTATTTCAATATCCAAAAAATTTAGGAAGAACAAAATATTCCATTTGCACGACTAAAATTAGAGGTCCATGCTTTAACTTGGAGGGAATGCCACACAAATACACTGAGGTTGGAGTGAGAGCCTCCAGTGACTAGGTGGGAGGACTTAAAAATAATCATTAATCCACAATTTTAAGTTATTTGGTATGTAGAGGACCGTTGGATACATTGGCACTACTTCAGGCATAAGACACGGCAAAGCATGTAAGAGTATACCATAGAGTTCAAAAAGATGACCATAATTATGGATATCTCATCAAAGAGCCCATATGTACAACTCAAGTATTTGGGGGCCTACACAACCTTATGTAGGAGAAAATGATGTTGTTAAATCCAAAATCAGTGTACGGGGCTTGTGTACAGGAACAATACCTAGAGAGCACAAACCTAAAGAGAGAACAATCAAGTGGATCGAATTAGAAGTAGCCACAAGACACTTCTAAGGAAGAGAAGAAGAACTAAAAATGGGGGAAAGATAAAAATATGGTAGCCAAAACAGATCCTTGAAAATATCCCAACAACCATTGCAACCACTTCATCATTGAAGACCATACAGGGGAGAAGTGCTATAAGTTGCATACATAGGAGGTGTTGGAAGTTGCATCGAGAGCTTAATCCAAAGAATAAAAGGAGAGACAATAAGAAGATGAATCTCATGGCCATTTGATCAATCAAGTTTAAATTATCTTAAATGTGGATGCGATGATCGTATGTATGTTAGTACAAAAGGAGGTGAGTCTAAGTAGCCATCAACAATAGGAAGAGAAAGATACTACCAAAATCTTCCATATAAAGATACAAGTCAAGAAGACAAAGATTGATGCTCTATTTGACTCAGGATTTTAGGTGAATATCATTGTAGAAGAGATGGTAAAGAAGTTTGGTCTATAATTTCATGATCATCCAAATCCATATCCACTAGGATGGGTAAATAAGGATGCATATATGAAGGTAAAAAAATAGTGCAAAATTAGATTTGCTATCAATGCTGATTTTATTAATGAAGTAGAACTAGATGTGGTTCTGCTTTATGTATGTGGAGTCATATTCAGGACTCCTTAAATGTACATGCTCTATGAAATATTTATGTGGATATTTAACGCGTATCGTCTCATTAAGGATGGAAAATAGTTCATCGTCAATGTGCAAAAAGGAAAGTTGAAATTTTCGATGGTAAGTGCTAACCAAGACAAGAAATTGAGAATTTATAGAAAGAAGTATGCTTTATTATTTTAAAGATAAAATTAGTTTGTAGAAGAGTTAGTAAGAAGCAAGGCATCCCTGGAGGGGTGTACTAAAATATAGAAAAACATCTGGAAAATTTTCAGCAGGCATGCAAAGATGTTTTATTAGAGCCTAAAGGCTTACCACGTAAGAAAGAAGTGGAGTACAAGATCAAGATATTTTCGGACTCCCCATTTCCAAACATTTGGATGTATCTCCACTCTATTATAAAATAAAGTGAGGTGAAGAAACAATTGTAGCAACTACTGGAACAGGGCATCATTCGAATGAGTACATCACCATATGGTGCACCCATCACGATTGTGCCAAAGAAGGATGGGACTTAACGAATGTGTTTAGATTACAGTGCGTTGAAGAAAATCATGCTCAAGAAAAAGTACCCTTTACCATGATATATGACCTACTAGATCAATTGCCACAAGAAAAATACTTAACCAAGATGGAATTAAATTCTATAGATTAACAAGTTTTAGTCAAAGAGAAAATTACCTCAAAGACTGCCTTCAAAAACAGGCAAGGTTTGTATGAGTTTTTAGTCATGCCATTTTTCCTATGTAATGCACCAACTATGTTTATGATATTAATGAATGATGTAATATTCCCTTTCATATATTCATCTGTTATTGTTTATTTGGATGGTATGCCAGTATATAGTGCCACCAAGGAGGAGCACAACACTTATTTGATGCAGGCTTTGGAGAAATTAAAGAAGCACCAAATGCTACCAAATTCCAAGAAGTGTGAGTTTTCATAACAATATTTGGTGTATATAGGGTATGGGACAGGTGGAGGAGAGGTGAAGATAGATCCTGCTAAGATGGAGGCCATCATGAAATATTCAATGCCTACTAATGTTTTTGAGGCTAGGAGTTTCATTGGGGCAGCATAATACCTGAGGACATTCATAGCATCATTTTTAGTGGTAGCAGCACCGCTCCATGACATAACAACAAGTGGAAATAGTTTTTAGTGGGGAAAGGATCAACAAAGGTATTTTGAGGAGTTATATAAGAATATCACTCACAAACTAGTTTTTTTATAACCAAACTTGCAACAACCCTTTTAAATGGAGACATATGTGGGTGGGCATGTTATGGGAGTGGTCTTGATGAAGGGAGGAAGGCTTGTATGCTACCATTCTGAAGTATTTCCTGGGGAAATTCTTAATTACAGTACCTACGAGAAGGTGCTATATTCCGTAGTGAAAGCTGTGAAGAAATGAAAGAACTATATGATGTTAAACATTGACAATAATCCATACATATCACCGGCCAATATAGTACTTGCAGGGCCAGAGTAAGATACAACATACCAAACATTACAAGTGGATGGGTGTTTTACAATATTTTTATTTTGTGACCAAGAATAGGAAGGTTAGCACAAATCATTTTACTGACATGCTTTCAAGGCCACCCACACAAAATATCACAATTTTGGGAATTCTTATGTGAATGGCCCATGATGCATATGACGAGGCATATTTAGAGGATGAGGACTTCAAGGAGGTGTTTCAACAGTTGCAGAGTGAAATTCATGTGCATGATGGCGATAACATGGTTAACTACCATCTCTAGGATGGGTTACTCTACATGTTGGATAAGCTATGTTTTCCTAAAGGTGACTGGTTGTAGCTGATAAGAGAGGCTCACACCTCTAAGGTTGCAGGGAACTCATTGTATGGAAGACCATGGCCAACTTATAGAGGTATGTGTATTGCCCCAAGATACAAGGTCATGTAGCTATGTTCATAAGAGGATGCCCATTTTTTTATACTAGCAAGCCTAGCAAAAAGAAAGAAGGTCTATATCATCCCTTACCTATACCCACTCATCCTTGGGAAATAATTTCCATGGAATTTGTAGGAGGTTTACCAATAACCAAGAAGGGACATGACTACATGTTCATGGTAGTTGAGAATTTCAGCAAGTTGTGTTTCTTATGCCCTGTAAAAAGACCATTAGTGAGAAAGAAGCAACGAACTTGTTCTTTCGATAAGTATGGGTACGATTTGGGATACCGAGGACCATTATTTTAAATAAGGATAAAATATTTCTCAATGAATTTTGGACTACATTGTGGGAAAATATGGAAATGAAGTTGAAGATAACTACAACATTCCATCCACAGATAGATGGATAGAAAGAAGTAGCTAATAGGACTTTAGTGAAAATTCTTAGGGGTACAAATAGAAGCATCTAAAGACCTAGGGAGGATATGGTATATATGCAACATTATTACAACAAATAATTCTACACTTCTACAATAAAGTCCCCATTTCAAACCTGTTCTCGATATTTTCCACCTTCACCTTTGGACATTGCATATGGGCAGCAAGGAGGAGTGAGGGAAAATATTACACGAGACACCATGATGGCTGAAAAATTTATAGAGAAGACAAGGAAGATCCATATACAAGTACAAGAGACACTACAAAAGTCATAGGATAAATATAATTTCAGGCATGATCAACATAGTACATATAAATCGTTCAAGGTGGGAGACAAAGTATAGCTATAGTTGAACAAGGAGAGGCTACAAGGGCCTCGTGCCTTTGAAATAATGGGAAAAATGTGTGGTAAATTCATATCGACTCAGTTTACCCACATATATGCACACTTACTCAGTAGTGAATGTAGAAAATTTGAAACTCTATAAGCCTTCCATGCTAGATCACGAACAAGAATAAGTCCTACCTTTTATTGAGGATTTTACACTAGATAATTAGGTAGAGTTTACAAAATATGCAATTTTGCAGAAGAGGTCCATAACTACAAGACATGGGAAGAATGACCTTTGGCAAATTGGGTTGAAATTATAACTTCCACACAAAGCTAAATTGTATGCTAGAGAGAAGGTGTAGGAAAAATTTTCTCACCTCATTTATTAGAAGCTTTTGGGGACCAAAAGCCTCTAAAAATGAGGAGGTTTGATTCATATTAGTTAATTATATTGTTTTTCATCAATCATGATGTTTTAAAAGTGTAAAATGTGGAGGAATCAACTCATACGACTATTTTTACAAGCAGGAATCAATGATGAGAAATAAGGTCTGAAACCCTCTTGGAGCATTTTTGAGGTATCAAATAACTTTTTTTGGGGATAAAAATTTACCACTTTAGTGCCACACTTTTTTTTCCTATTCTACAGAGAGAGACCTTTCTGATGGTGCAATAATCACGTCAATCAAGGTCCGTATGTGAAATTTATGCCACTCATAAGTTGACCTTCCTATTTTCACCACCATAATTTAAGAGGATGCCACATTAGACTCCATTATTCATGAAAGAAGGGGCTATCCACATTATTATGATTTAAAATACTCTAGAAAAGTTTGTATTGTAACTCTGGTTAAGATTCGATGTACTCAAACCTAACCACTAGTTGGCTATTAGGCTTTGTTATAACTGAACCACTAGTAGGAAAAGGGATTCCATTCTTTCGAGTGCATTTTTTCCATAGCTGAGAAAAAATATCCAAGAACGATATGAGATAGAGCACCTAAAGATGATTTTTTCATTATAATGGCCCACATGCCAGAGACCATACTTCTTTCTACTCACAATCATATTTCCATTCAGACAAAGAGAGCAGAGTGGCTTCACCTTCTTGTTAGTATTTTTTCTCCAAAGGCTTTCCCACAGCATAACTTCTATGAAATGTATGTGTGAGCTTTTATTTTGTCATTCTCTATTTTCTACGTAATTTTAATTCACATGCATGTGTTATTAAGAGTAAATATACAGATCCATAAATCTAATAAAAATGTAATAGTGTAGAATTTGATATTTTAAATATAATATTATGAGATCTATTGTGATGAAATTTCAAGTGGAATATTCACGACAGTTTATGGATCATCTCATAACTCAGATGTTCCATTCCAACGATTTTGGAGGAAACTCACTAAAAATATTAAAAAAAAGAAAAAAATAAATACATTATATATATATATATATATTCACGACAGTTTATGGATCATCTCATAACTCAAATGTTCCATTCCAACGATTTTGGAGGAAACTCACTAAAAATATTAAAAAAAAGAAAAAAATAACAGATTAGCATACATGATGGGTATATATATATATATATATATATATATATATATATATATATATATATATATTATTGCAATAAAATTATCATTTCAAGTTTTGATAGTATATTTAGTAATTAGCAAAATTCTGCATAGAAATGGATTATTCAATTTCAATCATTTGTTAACATCAACATTATAACTATTTAAATTATTATTATTATATAACTTGGTGGATTTTATATTTTAATAAAAAAATTTATAAATATGAAAAATATCATTTTACAACTTAAAATTATAATTTAAATATTGATTGAAAAACTTTCATGGTAAAAAGAATTTCATTGTCAATAATCTTGAAATTCTAGGCTATATTAAATAAATTTTAAAAGAGAGAAAATGACTAATAAGTTATAGGGCTTTAAAAATTTGGCATACATTAGTTGTGCATGGAGATTTAAGTGTTTTATATGTTGAAAAGTCAACAAGAAATGTGTCTAATTTATTTTTTCCTTAATTAAATTGGATAATAAAATGTAATCTTATCTCATAATCACTTGTAGTAGTTAAATGAGTGTGATAGACTCAGTTACCTAATGGAATTCGAGTTGAGTGTGATTGGTGAGGCATGAGGAGTGATTCTATTTGTTTTTTAGTCCAAGTTGCAGTTAGTGAATTAGTTTAATGCATGAGAAATTAGCTAACTCAATTAATTGAGTTAAAATCAGTTTAACTAGTTGTAACTGATTTTTGCAGTAGTGATAGGTAAAGTTAATTAAATCAGATTTAATTCACATGCAGTTAAATTTCAAGTAACTGATGATTTACTATTAATAGCTTCATGCATGTCAGTTCCGATGAAGACCCAATTGAGACAGAGGTTAAATGGATGTTTCCTAGCAGTTGTATTATTAGCAAACCACCCGCATGAAATAATACACCCATAGGATTTCCCATGAGAATTCTGCAGTTTTGGAAGGCTGAAATTCCTAAAGAATAAGGATTTCATTCCACATGAATTGTGCAAGCAAGGTAGGCTAAGCAGAGGCAGGAAATTGGCTAAGTGTTGGTCGATTTTGTCCACATCAATGTGAGATAGTTGTGAGAATGCAACCGACTCTTCCGAGAAGAGTGCATTGTAATTGTTTCATGATTCCTTGGTTGAATATACAATATAATATCAAGGGGTTTTGAGTAGAAAGCTTTCCCCAGGAAAAAATATCTGTGTTGTGGATTGATTTGCTTCTTTCTTTTATTTGGTGTGATTTTGCGATCGTGTTTATTTTCCACAATTAATTTGTAGAAGGATTCATTATCTTGCTTTAGCATATCGCATGATTGGATTGATACATTGGTATACATATTGTTTGTATAATTTATACATGGTATTAGAGCAGAGTAAATCACTATATTGGAGAAGAAATTGAGTTTGCAAAAATATTCTTTGGTGCAACAGGTGGATGAAGATGGATTTCGATGCCTTAATATTGGAATATGCACTCGAGGGCAGTTCTATATTGCATGGAAGGACAAAATGGATGAAGTTATGGAGGACAATGAGTTGAAATAATTCATTGATAATAATATTCCCAAGCCCACAATAGCAGACTCCACTCTTCTTGATGCTTGGCAAAAGAAGGTTGCAAAGGCGAGGAGGATCTTATTAGAGGGAGTTAAAGACTAGATTGTCTCAAGTCTCCATGGAAAAGTGACTCCCAATGTAATGTGGAAGGCTTTGAAAGATATCTTTCAGAGTAGAAGTGACCATAAAAAATTGGCACTGAAGGACAATCTCCGGAAAACCAAAATGGAGAAAGGCGAGACTATGCCAAAATATTTAACGAAGTTCATCGAATGTCGAGATAAGCTTGGGAATGTCATAATTACTGTAGAGGATAATGACTTTGTGAGCCTAGCTCTTCTAGGCCTTCCCAAGAGTTGGCATAGTTATCAGATCTCTCTATCAATGGGAGGGAAAAGTTACTAGATTGGGACAGACCTTGGTCGGATTTGGTACAAGAAGAATTCAAGCAGACTACTAGGGATGAATCCTCATCTAAGGAAGATGATGAGGAAAATTTCACCTTGGATGGTAAGGCAAAGAAGGGGAAGGGAAAGAAATCCTATTCCAAATATGAGACCGACAAAGAAGGAAAGAATGGTGACATGTCGAGAGTGAAATGTTTTCACTATCAGGAGAATGGAAATTATGCCACTAATTGTCCAAAAAAGAAGAAGAGTAACAAGAAGGCTTCAGGATCTGCAATGGGTGAGTATTTGGCTTCACAATTTGAGTTGGACTTCTTTCTCATCTCATGCATGGTGCCTGTTGCAATGGGATCAATGATGTACTTTGATAGTAGTGCATATTTTCACATGACGAGAGACAAACAAATTTTAGTAGCTTGGAGGATAAGTATCTCCAGATGCATATCAAAAGGGGTGATGACGAGAGGTATAACGCTACCAGAATTGGTCCAATTAATTTTCAGATATAGTCAGTTAAACCCTTATTATTAAAAAATGTCATGCATGTACCAGGCTTGAAAAATAATTTAGTTTCAGTTGCTATGTTGGATTATAGAGGATATTATATGGTTTTCAGTGAAGGGAAAATATTCCTTCATCACAAAGCCACATTACAAGTCAAGAAGATTGGGATTCATGTGAAGAATCTATAAAAACTTTATGTAGATTGCTGTGCAACATTGATGGGTAAAGCTGATAGAGTGGTGAGCCAAGATGAGAGTGAGTTATGGCATAGGATATTGGGCCATATACACCACGGTGCTTTGAAGGTCATGCAACAGATTTCTATAGGGCTTCCAAAGGGCGCTCTTTTGCAGATAGACACATTCAAGGGATGTACCATGGGGTAGTATGCAAAGGCTACTTTTCACAAGAAGGAGAACTGAGAAGCAGAAATCTTTGAGAGAGTTCACTCAAATGTGTGTGGACAATTCTATACTAATTCTACAATAAAGGACATGTATTATGTGATTTTTGTTGATGATTTTTCTAGAAAGTGTTGGATCTACTTCATGTAGAAGAAAAATCAGACATTATCAAAGTTTTGTGAGTTCAAAGAACTGGTTGAGAAAGATATAGGGAAGCGTGTGAAGGCTTTGAGAAGTAAATATCCAATGAATTCAAGAAATTTTGTGCCAAAGAAGGAATTCAGAGAGAGTTGATTACATATCACAACCCACAACAAAATGGGTTTGCGGAAAGAAAGAACAAACAAATTATGGGTACGACACGAGTGATATTACATGATCAGGGCCTACTATTGCATCTGTGGGCAGAGGCATGAAACAAAACGGTATTTGTGCAGAATCGTATTCCTCATCGGATACTTGGCATGAGTACACTAGAGGAGACATTTTCTGGTAAGAAACCTGATGTTTCATATTTTAAATTTTTTGGCTCATCTGTTTATTGCCATGTGACCAAATATTCCAAAAAGAAGCTAGAACCAACAACTGAGATTGGGATATTTGTGGGGTACACTGATACTCCCCACAACTATTAGGTGTATTTTCTGAATAATAGGATGAATATTGCGAGACAAGATATAAATTTTATGAGGAGAAAGCCATGCGATTGTCCCTTGAGACAAATATTTATTTGCATGCATATGAGGAACTCTTGGTTCCAAAGGATGAACATGAAGATGTGGATCAGCCACATGCGGAGGATCATGGAGTGGCAGAAACCACTCATACAGAGCCATCCACCATACATGGTAGAAGGAACACCACATAAGCTGACAGATTGAGACTTGATGCGGTAAAACGTGTAGGAGCACCTACATCACTGTGCAGGCAGAGAAAATCTCCAGATAGGTTTACTAGGTACATGGCTCTTATGAGCAAGTGTATTGTGACAGAACCATCCTCTTTAGAGGAATCAGTGCAGCAACCAACTTGGGTTGACACCATGGTCGAGAATTATGACTCCAATGTTAGGAATAGTGCATGGGAAGTTGTCCCAAGACGAGTTGGAAAACAAGTGGTTTGATGTAGATGGATCTATAAGGTGAAGCAGGCAGTAGATGGGAGTGTGGAGAAGTACAAGGCTAGATTTGTAGCCTGTAGATTCTCTCAAGTTGAGGGGATTGACATTGAGGATAATTTTGCTCCAGTTGCGAGGTACTCGTCGATTAGATATATCCTTGTGCTCTTAGCGTAGATGGGGTGGAAGATACATTAGATGGATGAGAAGATTGCATTTCTTAATGGAGCTATTGAGGAAGAAGTGTACATTGAGAATTCATAAGGTTTTGAAATCTTTAACAGTGAGTCACATGTGTGGAGAATCAAGAGAGCACTGTATGGGGTGAAGCAAGCACCTCGTGCTTGGTACATCGGGATTGACATCTATTTCATCGGGTTGAGATTCATGAAGAGTGAAGTGAATGTGAACCTGTACCAAATTGTGGTTGATGGTAAGATTTTGATTATTTTACTTTATGTTGCTCATCTTATTTTTACAGGTGATGATAAGCTCATAACTTCTTACAAAGAGGATCTTGCAAGAGAGTTTGAGATGAAGGGCATGGGACTCCCTCACTATTTCCTTGCTTTGGAGATATGGTAGTGGGATGGGGAGATATTTTTTTCTCAAGGCAAGTATGCCAAATATATTCTGAGGAATTTCCACATGGAGAGATGTAAACCCATGGAGACTCCTCTTGGAGGAAACTGGAGGAAGGAGGATGCTACTTCAGGTGAGGTAGCGTATGCTACTATTTACAAGCAGCTTGTGGGTTAACTCATGTACTTGTTTAACACACGACCAAAAATTTTCTACACAGTTAATCAGCTAAGTCAAACTATGGTTAAGCTGACCAAGCTCTTTTGGAAGGCGAAGAAGCATGGCTTGAGATATCTCAAGGGCAATACAGAGTATGGATTATGGTACATATGGGTAGAGGGAGTGAAGCATAAAGGCTTCATCGATGTAGATTGGGCAGGAATCCCATCAGACAGAAAGAGCACATCAAGAGGGATCTTCAACATAAGATCGACAATAGTTTCTTGGTACAACAGGAAGCAGAGATCAATTGCACTCAGTTTAGATGATGCATAATACATGTAAGTGAGTCATGCTGCATGTGAGGTCATTTGGATGAGAAAGATTCTTGTTGATTTGTTTGGTCATCAGATGGATCCAACAGTGATATATTTTGATTACCAGAGTTGCATAAAACACTCAGTTAATGTGATATTACATGATAGGTCCAAGAATATTGAAATATGATACCACCATCTCAGAGATTGTGTTCAGAGACACATTATGTAACTTCAGTACATTCCCATTGAGGATCAAGATGCAAATATTCTAACGAAGGTGCTCTCCAAGAGAAAATTTGAATACCATAGAGGCAAGGTCAGGGTAGCTGATAATCCCTTTCTTGTTGAGAGGGAGTGTTGAAAATTCAACAATAAATGTGTTTCTAATTTAATTTTCCCTTAATTAAATTGGACAATAAACTGTAATATTATCTCGTAATCACTTGTAATAGTTAACTGAGTGTGATAGACTCAGTTAACTCATGGAATTTTAGTTGAGGGTGGTTGGTGAGGCATGCATAGTGATTCCCATTTATTTTTTAGTCCAATTTGCAGTTAGTGCATTAGTTTAATGCGTGAGAAATAAATTAACTCAATTAATTGACTTAAAATCAGTTTAACTAGTTATAATAAATTGTTGCTCTAGTGAGAGGTCAAGTGAATTAAATCAGATTTAATTCACATGTAGTGATGTGTCAAGTAACTGGTGATTTACTATTAATAGTTGCATGCATGTTAGTTTTGATGAAGACTAAGTTGAGATAGAGGTTAAAGGGATGTTAACTATCAGTTTTATTATTAGCAAACTACCCAAGTGTAGTAATGCACCCATAGGATTTCCCAAGAGCATTGTGAAGTTTTGTAAGGCTGCAATTCCAAAATAATAGGGATTGCATTCTACATTAATTGCACAAGCAAGGTAGGTTGAGCAGAGGCAGGAAATTGACTAAGTGTTAGTCGATTTTGTCCGAATGAGTGTGATACAATTGTGAGAGTGAAACAAACTCTTGTGAGAAGACTACATTGTAATTTTTTCATGATTCATTGGTTGAATATACAATAGAATATAGAGGGGTTTTGAGCAGCAAGCTTTCCTCGGGAAAAAATATCTGTGCTGTGGATTGATTTTCTTCTTTCTTTTACTTGGTGTTATTGTGCGATCGTGTTTATTTTCTGCAATTAATTTTTAGAAGGATTCAATATCTTGCTTTAGCATATCACATGATCGGATTGAATCCATTGGTATACATATTGTTTGTATACTTTATACATTATATTAATGATGTACTGATTATGCCATAATGTGTTTCTCTACGATACTCTATATTTTATTTTACTATAAATTTCTTTTTGCACCATTGATTTGTATTCTATGACAATTAAAGGCATCTTAACTACTCATTTTATTGTATCCTCTCACACATCTATAATCATCCCATGACCATTTATTCATCTATGTCTTTCCATCTTGATCACTTCAAATCATTAATTCAATAACCATGGTAAACCTTAGTTATTGGAGTAGCATGATGCAAAGGAACATGCATTTGTTCTTCACATTTCTTTCCATAACAATACTTTCATATTTATCACATGGATGGAGGAGATGATGATGGGTTTGGAGGTGAATGGGTTAAATTTATTATGTGTTTTGTAGATATCATCATAATCAGAATTGAAGATATTCTTTTCATCCATTGAATTTTTCCACATGGGAATCCATGATCATGTTCTAGAGAAATAAATGGTTCATCGTTATGGGTTGGACACTATATTTTAATATTTGGTAAATATTTCCACTAGTGAACCTCCAAGAAAAGAAGAAAACCATATGATTTTTTCGATAACTTTAATTGTACCAACATTCCAGAAATGGCTATAATCATAAGAGCCATGGCATATTCATTAGAGAAATATTGAGGTATAAAATGGGCCTCCTAAGGAATATTATAAAATAATAATGAAAATAATAAAACAAGATTAGACTAGATCATTAAATTTTAGAGGGAAAAAAGAAAAAACTACTTTTTCAACTCGTATTTTCAAATTTGTTCCATACGGTTGGACCCCGCTACATGAAAAATGAGAAATACATCAAAAAGTGTGATTACAGTCATGTTTTTCATGTATTTATCATTTTTCCTGTAGCAGGGTCCATCAAAAGTATGCAACATATGTACTCCTTGGATGAGGAATTAAATGTTGAATACAATGAATGATGTCGATTTAAATTTGAGTAAAACCATAGGGAGATACTTTGAAAAAATGGTTTTTAATTTTAATTTTAATTTTTTTTAATCATTTTACTATTTACTCCAAAAATGGTGAATCACCCCCCATGGTTAATGCCATCATATTGAATCCTATTGGTTGTTATAAAGTTGATTTTCGTTGTACATTTTTGTTTTGAGGCCAATTTTTTACCTCAAAATTTTTCTAATGGTGCACTACATACATTAACATGACCAAATTGAAGTTTTCCTCCCTCTCTTTCTCCACCCATAGTTACTCTACTATACCTTTTCTATGGTGACATTAGATTCTCCATATATGGATCATGGAGCTTTGCATCATGGATAGTTTTAAAATTCAAAGCCTACCAGATTGGCCATCATTAATGACTCTTCCAGCCAACTAGATCCTACAATACAAATTTAATCAACACCTCCATTGTTATTTCACTCTTCACAAAACCATAGGTTGAGAAATAGAAATATGTGGAAAGGACTTTGTTTATTTCTATGGAAGGTTTTTTTCGGTCTTTAGAAACAAAAATGTAGTATCTAATTAATCAATGCTTATTTATTTGCTCCCATTCCAAGTTTAAATGGAGTTATTTTATTTTATAAAGTAAATGGTCCCTGGAAGGAGATTTTCGGTAGAAAAGACAATGCCACATATTATAATAAAATTTAAATGAATTTTTTATACATATAATGATTATGTGGTAAATTAGGAAAAGATACAAGCTTGAATTAAGCCTTACATTATGTGATATTGAGATGAAAAACCATGAAAGAGATAGTCACATGGGGTGATCTAATAGAGAAATTTGGGTATCATTTAATGATTTAATATGATAGGATATAATTTATACTTTCACATAAAAGGAATATCATAGTTTAACTTTTCTATGTTTGACCTTTTTTCTGAGCATATGTTTTGGTCAATTCCGCCCGAAATTTGATAGGGAGTTGTGGGAATCAAATGTTTGAGTTTTGAAATATATATAGTTTGAATTTTAGAGTGGTTTTTTGAGGACACTTAATTTTTTTTCTATGTAATTGAAAATTCATTTAAAAAAAAAACCATGACCTTGCAAAAAGATGTATAATTGAATTGTGACGAGAAAAAAAAAATGTAGAATAGTTGGACTATGCCTAAGACAAAGTATGTAGGAAGAGGACTATGAAATGGAATACTGAGATAAATTAAAGGTAGCTTATGTAGGTCTTATTTTATAATATGAAACATCCCTACCTTCCTTAATGTCTACATCACTTTATTCCATGGAATTTTGCATTTTTCAAGCATGTAAAATCCTTGTTAGGTGTATTCTACTTACATCTTCCTTAGGTGGATTAGGTGATTTTTAGTTTTTTCTAGTTCAAACACATTGGAGTCTATCAATTCTAATAGAATTTTTTTCATTTCACGGCCACCTCTCATAAATGACACTCTTCATTACCTACCATATATATAATCCTCACAAAGGTCAAGTTCATATGATTTCAAACATGGAAGTAGATTTTTCCTAACAAGGAAATTTAGGCCCTTTTTTTCATGTGACCTAAGAAATTATGACATAAATGCAAAAACAACCACATGTAATATTTCTTATTTTTACCTCAATGTGTACAAGATTACTTTCTTAAATCCTCTATACATAACCAATTACCCTTTACTAATTTTCCAAGCACCTTTACCACAACTTGTGGAGAAAACTTCATCATTTGATTGTCCCATAGAGATCAAGCTCATATTCATCTTTGGAATATTCCTAACATGTTTCAACAAGATATTTTTTCCATCATTCATCTTGATTTGGGCATATCTCACTCAAGTAATATTATGGACGTGGTTTTTTCTGAAACATACTCTACCATAATCACTGACCTTATATGTAACAAAATGGTTTTTGGATGGAGTTACATGGTGTTATGCACCATATTAAAGTATCCAACCAATGCTACTTATAGAAGTATAAGCATGCTACTTCTATTGAAACAATAAATAAAAATAATTTTTTAAAGCTACAACAATTGTCTCATCTTCGTTTTATGTTGTGTTTTTCTCAAACGAATTATGAAGCATTTTCAATAATACTTCTATTCTCTTCTCGCAAGGCACATTGAAGTAAACATTCTTTGTAAGTACCATTAGGTTGTAGCAATGACCATTCTATCCAAAAAATTTCAGACTCCATCCATTTTCAATGAGGGTTTCATTGCCACTCGCTCAATCGGTAAATACCAATCCTTTAAAATAAGTTTATCCTCCATATGTGATTTCGATAGGGTGAAATTGGCCCCATTAAAATTCTCCATAACACTAACTTTATTTGTGTCTATATTGCTTAAAAGACCTAGAAAACACCAATAGATACAAGACCTATACCTCTCATAATAGTTCTTTAAAACAAAAAACAACAAAGGACACAATAAAATAGTGCTCCATCTTTACATGGAAAACCTAAGAATGTGAGAAAAACACGGGTAAATAAATAGTAGCCTTAATTAATCAACAAATGAAAATACATACATCCACTCATTTGTTGCTCAGACAACCATATTAACATAGATTATTTTTATCCTATAAATAATATTTATTACAATAACATGGGAAAATAACATGTATTTAAATATCATGTGCCCGAACAACTATAACTTATTTGAATCCTTCCATAACATTTCATAAACATGAACAAGTCAAAATATTATATATAGTTTAATTTAATTTGAATTGGTATCGCATGTAATGGATTTAAGAAATTGATCATTGGTACGAATTTCAAATCAATTTATCATCCATTTATGGCGATTTAAATATCAATAAATATTTCTATGTAAAATATCCTTTTCTATTATTTCTAAATTTTTCTTGGGCATTTTTTTAATAGATTTTACAAGTAATCTAGGACAAACATAGGGACTATATTTTGTTGTCAAGAAATATGAGTTAAGATTTTTGTGGGTGAAAATTTTCCTAGAAATACGAGAATGTTGGGAAGTAATGAAGAAATGATTCTCAAAGCTTTATGATGAAACTTAGTAGGAATTGACTAATTAATAATGAAATCATCTTGTAGAACTGATGAAAAAGTATAATAAGGAAAATTATTGGATCCAACATTCAGTTTATCGGATGACTCAATACTTCCCAAAGTAATAGGAGCATCTAGTTCAAAGAAAGACTTATATGTCCTAAAGTGTCATATCAGGGTAATGAAAAATTGAAAAGAGTGAACCTTCAACCCATAGGGAGAGATATTTAAACCTTGAAGATGGAGGAAGAAAACATTGACCAGTGCTTGAATAGGTGAATCATCTTGGGATTCATGGAGATAAAATTTAATATCAGAAAATTTTTGAGAAATTTTTGAGAACCCTACCTAAAAATTTTTAATTGTTTTTAATTACCATAGAAGAATTAAAAGAAATGTGTAATTGATAGTAGAAAAATTGGCGGGTTCTCTTTTGTGCCATGGATCAAGAATTAACATGGAAGAGGATTAATTAGAGAATGAATTCAAGACTAAAACATTCATTGGTAGAGGTAGAGGCAAGACAATCATCAAGTAGAAGAAAGAACATCACCAAAAAAATAAGGAAAATGAAACGACCTAAAAAATTCTAGAATTATAAGGGGGAGGAAAAAATGGATAGAAAAATCTAAATTTCAATGTTACCACTGCAAAAAGTATAATCACTATGAATATGAACGAAAAAGATAACAATAGAATATGAATAAGGGTAGATATAATGTCTCAAAAAATGTAGAAGGAACATTTGAGACAATATTCATCTCATGTTAAATCACTAAAGAAGATCACAACATAAATCTTTCATTGATAGAGAGTGGTTACAATAATCACATGATAGGTAACAAAGATTATTTTCTAGCATTGATTACTGTGTTAATTGAAATTTACTTTAGGAGATGATTATGAGGTGATTCCTTAGGTAAAGGTTTTGTGTCTATCATAACCAAACAATATGAGAAAAAAATATTTCTTAATGTATTCTATGTACCTAATCTTACACATATCCCAATAAGTATAAGAAAATTGAATCAAAATTCTTATGATGTTAATTTCGAGGACTCTGAATGCATTATATTAAATAAACAACCAAATAGAAAGCTTATTGAAAAGGTTCCGATGACTAAGAATATAATGTTCCAATTGAACATGATAAGTTTAAATATTTCATAGTTATATGTGCAAAACATCTCAAGAACAATGAGACTTTCTTGTGGAAACTTAGGTATGGCTATCTACATTTTAGGAGTATTATTCTCTTATAAAAATAATCTATGTTCAAGGGAAAATCGATCTTGAATGGAAAAACTAGCCCTTGCGAAATTTGTGTCCATGGAAAACATCAAAGACTCATTTTTCCGGTACCCTCATACAAAGAAAAATAAAATCGTGAACTAGTTCACACACATCCATGTACATCCATGCCAAATTTGTCCATTGGTGTAAGTTTTTATTTTCTAATGTTAATTGATAATTTCAACAAGAAATTTTGAGTATATTATCTAAAATAAATATGGAAAATTCACAAATCTACAATAATCTAATTATCTAGTAAAGAAAAAGTGGCAAATATGGGATTAGAATGGTCTCATGTGGAGCCAGTTACTATCACTCAAAAGAGTTTCAATTTTTTTTAGACAATACGATATTGAAGGAAATTTAGTTGTTGAAATTAAGAATTAGACCATAATTAATATGGAAAGGAGCATAATTAAAGGTAAACATATATGCAATTATTTTTGGGATGAATTTATTTTTGGTTTAATCTACATACTAGAAAATTCTTCAACAAGAAGTGTGGAAGGTAAAGTTCCTCAAGAAGCATGGAGGGTATTGAAGTTAACATCTCTCTCATTAAAATTTTTGGTTGTATTTCCTATGAAGATATTATAGAAGAGACGAAAACAAAAATTTATAGTGGGAGTGAAATTTCATCTTCATTGGTATAGTAAATAATCCAAAGCCTACATATTGTATAACCTAGTCACTAAAAAATTTGTGGTAAGCAAAGTTATAAATTTCTTGCATGAAAAATATTGGAGTGATATATGAAATGAAAGAATGAAAATATGGAATCCATTTTTGCAATAAATGAATAGGTGGAAAGTTTAGTATAACGAATACCTCAATAAAAAATACCAGAGTTATAGTTGCAAAGATAAAAAGATTAAACTAGAAATAGTTCGTATTCTAATGCTGAGTCAACATCTTCAGTAAGAAAATTGAGAAAAAAATCTTCTTCCATAAATTACTCTTTATTTTTAGTGTTAAATAGAAAAACAAGGATCCTGAGGTAAATATATAAGCAGTGTTACATGATGGATTAACAAGCTCAATTTGCCTCATTATCCTATCAACGTTTTGAAACAAAGTGATATAATAGCATTGGGTACTACTCATGATTGAAGATATTGAATCTGATGAAAGTGATGAGACATGGGATCTATTGATATCGCAATATAAAAATTTATCATTTATTTTCAATGGGTTTACAATAAAAAACTGAATGAGAAAGCCAAGTTAGAGAAACATATGGAAAGGTTGGTTTTCGAAGTGTTTTCTCAACAACCTTATATTAAATACGGTGACTTCTTTCATCTAATAAAAATATTTCATAGTATATGCCTTTTGTTAGGCATATAATCTTAGAATTTTTTTTTTATTTTACTAGATGCATGTGAATTCAACCCTTTTTATGGAAATTTAGAGGAAGAGGTGTATCTAAATCGGCCACTAGGATTTTAAGTAAAACATCAAGAGTACAAAGCGTACATTATAAATAAGTGTTCCTATGGCTTGAAGTAACCTTCAAGAGCTTGGTATAGTTAAATTGAATATCATTTTATCAACATGGTTCATTTGAATTGACTTTTATTTGCTAAATAATGGGTTCAATAAGAGCACTAATGAGCCAATTCCTTATATGAAATTAGATCAACAAGGAAAATTTCTTACATTTTGTCTTTGTCTTGATAATATTATATATAATGGAAATATGATGTTACATGACTTCAAGCCTACCAAAAAAATATAGCTTGAAGCGACATATCTTAGTCTCATGAAATACATATGGGGAATTGAAGCTAAGAAATATGCTCGAGGGGTCTTCATATGTTAACAAAAGTATGATTTATATGTATAAAGGAGGTTCAAGATGGAAAAATATAAACCAATATAAGTACATGATTAAATAGGTTCAAAATTGAGGAATAAAGATGGAGAGATGAAATTTGAGTCAACACTATGTAAGAGACTTGTAGGAAACCTCATGCACTTTTCTATAACTAGTTCTAATGTTATGTATAGAGTTGGTTTCATTTCTATAATTAAGGAGTATCCTTAGGAATCTCAATTCGAGTTTTTAGAATCAATTTCAAGGTATATTTCAGGTACAAATACTTTTGTATGATGGCTTATAAATATAACACACTTACATGATACATGGACACATAGGAAAATACTTCACTAGTAGCATTGATGAGAATAAAAAAATCTCATGATATCTTTTCCATTTAGGTATAAGTTTGATCCCATGGGATTCTGAGAAGTATCCCATTGTCATAATATGTTGTGTAGAAGTAGAATATTTAGAAATTATTAGAGTGCCATGTCATGTAGCATGGATTAGAATACCTTTGATATACCTTGCACATCCAGGGAAGGGGCCAACTTCTACTTTGTGACAATATTTTAGCAATTTTATTGTCTCATAACAATGAGTTTAATAAAAAAGAAAACTTATTGACACACCTTATCACTCCATTCATGAATCTACTGATAATGGTGACACTTCGCTTCATTTTTATGGATCGATATTAGCTATCAAACATATTCACCAAACCATTGGGAATTTTTTTTTTTGAAATTCAAAGAAAATACTTATTCTTTGTTAGTGCTAAATGAGGTAAAGGTTGATATTAGAGTGGACTTTTAAAATATAATATCACTTATTTGATGAATTTTGGGTAATTATTTAGTTGATTTTTCTATTTCTATTAACGATTAGATAAGAAGTTATTAGTTAGTTAGATTTCTATTAGATTTTGACAATGTAAAACCTATGTTATTATTATCTATTTAATAATCATAACAATTAGTCATGTCCCCATGATTTCCAATCCACTAAATGCCCGTCTCTCCCTATAAAATTAATATATCCTCCAAGTTAGCACCCGATTATAGCAAATAGTTATATCTCATTTCCTATTCACAACCTACAATGCAAGAGATGATTCCAAACTTCTCATGCATAATTGAATATAAATATTTTTTAACATCAGTTTTTAAATACATGCATAATGTTGAATTAAAAGAATATGAACAATAGCCATTTGTGTTGTTTTAGTATTATAATTTGAACTCATATGTTGCAACTCAATTATTATACTTTTAGTAATCTAATTTGAAATGTTTCTTTGATTGTGAACAACGATTCCTCGCATAATTGCTTGAAGATTTCTTCCTCCAAATGGGTTTCTTTAAAAGAATTGAAATGCAAGAAAAATTCTCCTAAAAATAACTGAAGCTAGAGAAGTAGCGTTCGTTTAAAAAGTTACCTAATGCGGAAGAGAAACACACGTGGAACAAAACCATAAATAGGATTTTATAGCCAGACTAGTCCTTCATTCATTAGATCCACAACAGCATCATGCCCTTTTTTCTTAGTCAAATGTAGAAATATGTCATAAAGTTTCTTACTCTCACTACCTTATCTACCACACCAAAATTGGTTTCCCTACATTCATATATGTAGATCTTCACTACAAAATTATGAGGTGAATAAACCACCATTCACACACTCTATCACCATAGTTATGAATACTCCAAAATGGGCTATATATATATATATATATATATATATATATATATATATATATATATTCTTGTAGCGTTAGTGAACGTTACACTCTTCATAAATTGTCTTGTAGTTTCCTGAAATATCCTCATAAACTTGCATGATCCACAACCCACTTCTATGATTTATACATGTATTCTCTTCTAGTTCTAGTGAGGATTCCATTTTTTCTTCAATTATTTGGTTGTTACAATTTCTCCAAATGGATTTGTCTAAAAATACTATTGCGAGTAGTTATAAACCAAAAAACTTTGTGTAGAATAACATAAACTCAATGGGAAAAAGTAGTGGAATCATATTACTCATTAAGATCTTAAAAATGCTGCTAAAATATAAACTCTTTTTGGAGGTTTGGGTTCTATCACAGTAGTGATAAATGTATACTTTGATGGGAACTCCTACCCATCAAGTATTTTTTTTGTTATGGCAAGTTTCCTTTTAAAACTAACCTTAGGGATCATGTTTGATATTTATTTTTAGCCATAATTAAAATATTATGTATTATACTCATTTTTATGTGAATATAAAGGAACACTTTATTATTATAGGCTTTCCGTTATGTATAATTAGGAAATTTTATAGTTTGATGTTTACCATAAAATATGGTTCAACCAAGTAATATCATAAATGTAAATGACTAATATTATTTTGGAAACATAAACATATTCAATGATGTTCTTGTATATAGTCAAGTTAGACTAAGATTTAAAAAAAAAAAATGTCAATCATTGTTTATGTAATTTGAGATATTTTACAAATTATGTCAAAACGTTCTCAAAAAAATATTAAGTAGCTTGGTCAATCCTACTAACTATATTGTATTTTGAAGGGGAAAATCTATCTTAGCTTGAGTTGGACTAAAGGAGGACATTATAAACAATAGAAAAAAGTTTGAAACAACATTTAAATAGGAATTTTGGAAGTTTCTAATATTTAGAGCAATAATAATATATAGGGCATGAATTTTAAAGAAATTTATAGTAGTAAGATAAGAAGTATGAAGTTCTCGCATTTGGAACAGAACACTTAAAATTCCCAAACCCTATTGTCTTCAGATTCAAGTATGAATATATTGAACACAAAAAATCCATGGTAACTACACAATTGAGGTTTCCATATCCAACCACAAAATATATCCATTTTATTTTAAAACTAATAAATAGATGCACTTTATAAATACTATGCTTACCGACATTAAAGAATCTACATAAAATCTCTTCAAATCAAACATAAAATCTATGTTTTACCTTAATAAACAAGAAAATTTAGTTCTAGTATTTCTATTGAACAACTAAAACGCTCTATAATTTTATTAATTCATCTCCATAAGTTATTTTTTTATATAGCATGCCAATGGCACATGGGTGTGTGCATGGCATGTAAGTGTAAACCTTTAATCATTATGCTTCATTTTTCAATATTTAGGATTAAGTATGCACATTTAAAGATTGCATGATCTAAGTGGAGATAGAGATAAACATTTTATAACACATCCAAAGACCCATTATGGGTGACTTTGTCCTTATCATGGAGTCTCAACACTATGTTAGTGAGTATTTGCTTATCTTGGAGTATCAACGATATGGATCATTTTGGGATGATGTCAGAGTGTCAAATTGCAGCCTTAGTATTGTGGGTTTAACATAACTTGTTTCTTATCTTGGATTGGGAAAGGCTATGGTTATCTTGGAGTCACAACACTATGGGGGAATTCCATATTATCTTGGAGTCTCAGCACTATGAGGCATTCTGTGACTATCTTGGAGTCTCATCCTTGAGACTTAGTATTATGAGTGTCACATATTTTGATGTTTATCTTGAAATGTCAAGCAACAAAATTACTGACTTATTTTGTTTTCTCTAATCGTGTATGAGGTTAATTATATATGAGATATTAGAGTGACAAATTTCAAAACTAAATAAATGTTAAATGTAATATTTTAAAATAATCAATATTTAACATTAAATAAGGAAAACAGTGATAGATACCCTTACAATTTGTTAGAGATAATTAATCCCAAAAACTATGAGTTAGCTTCCAACTTTTGACAATTTTCTTTTAGTATAAATTTTTAAAAAATTAGTCATGCATGTGTGAGGTGAAATTAACACATCTATAATTAATAGTTTTGGTCAATTTAATCATCTATCCTTAAGAAAATTAATTAAATCAATTAATTTGAGTTAATAAATTCAAGTTAAGAGTATCATCTATATTATGTTATTGTGTGGTTGTGTAGTTTCCTCCTTCATCAATCATATTGTTATCAAAATTGCATAAGCTAATGAAGTTGGATTCTATTTTCTAGACATCCATAAAGGAATGATAGATTAAATTGAGGAATTGTAAATCCACCAACATTAAAAGGTTCCATTTTCACATCCAATCATAATTAAGAGGGCCATAAGTAGTTGTTTAAAAAATGCACCATATTTAGAGAAAGAGGGATTCAACCTAGCTGCCGCATCGAGTGGAATTTGTAACCAGAAACTTTTTGGAGTGTAACCGCGACAGTAAAATATTAGCTAGTACTCAAGAAATTGATGTATGAGGGAGGAGCTTTCCATTTACTATTCTCTACCCCGCCACTTTTTGGCAATGTTAATGCCACAATAGCTGTTAGCTGCTGCTTGAGAAATAGATGTATGAGGGAGGAGCCTGCCATTTACTATTCTCTACGAGTATGGTCTGTATTGCCTTTGTTTGCTAGTGATCGAGTCCAAGAATAACCACCATATCGGCCAGCCCTAGCGGCCACTGGCTTCCCCTAATTAAAGGTTTGAAGGGTTTCCTTTAAATATTTTCTAAGTCATTAAATACAATAATAGTTATAATAGTCTATGCTTTCCAGGATTTTATCAGTTAGTTTTTGAGCATAATATTCCTCACTTAATGAAGAAATTTGTTTAGAGATTGTTTTTGAATGAGCTTTTAATTATTGTATGTTAAGAAGTAATACTTAACAACTTGAATAAAGAAACACTTGTTGGTAACATGCGAAGAAACAAACAACAGATCTCATCATATGGACAATGGCTTTGCTGCTAAACTAATTTAAATATGATTTATAGATATTATTTATTTCTTAGTTATTATGTAAAAACTGTAATACAAATTCAGCAAGGAAATTTGGTGTCATAAACCTGATAACCCAAGCTAGACTAGATTCTATTATGAGAGACCAGAGGGCTATGGAGCTTACTTTACATTGGAAAATCATGGATACAAAATATTCGCCCGTGTATGGTATGTAATCCTTAGTGAAAAAATAAGACCGAGAATATAACTAGTGAAAGGAAAAAAATTTGTATTGTGGCATATTAAAGTCACACAATCATAAGGGTATTAAAATTAAAATTAGTATTGGTGTTTTTTGAAACGTCAAAAATAGGTAGAAACACATTCACCAAAGTATAGTAACATATTCTAAACCTAGATGAAATTGTGGATATGTTCATTGATAATAGCATTGCCGCATGCAAACAATTAGAGTTGGTTAGTCAATAAACCCCATACAAGTGTCAACTTCTTCTCTGCAACTTGCTCAAGAGAAACTTCACACACTTCCTTTTAAGTTTCAATATATTCTCTTCAACAAAGCAAGCAATGGAAGGGAGAGAAAAATAGGTAGTGCACTGATCGGATCATAATATAGTAGGAGACAACAATTGGTCTTTCAATTCTCCGGGACAAAAATTATATTCTCAACATCAGCGTTGGTGTTCTCTCTTGCATTGAGTTTAATTATTTTCTCCCCTAAATTAATCTTAGTTATTGGGCATGAAAGATAGTTCTAATTAAATAGTTTAGTTTACATCTCCTATGTATGCAGAGTTACCATAATGCTTGAATCATTGGATGTACATAACAGTAAGAGTAGCTTGTAGATATGTTTGGAGAGATGTGCATACAGAACATATAATTTAGCCCCTAAAGGAAGTACTGCCATAGGCTCCTCCTCTTGGTAGTAAGGAGACAACCTTATGTGGATTTTTATGGTGATTTGGCTCTCATTCAAATATATATATTTAATTATAAATATAATAATAGACAATGTTTTTTATAGGTAATATTCAAGACTATTGAAGTCTGACACATTCCTAATATACACGTTGGTTAGGATGAATATAGTGGTTTTTTTTTTCATGTTTATAGGCATTGAATTAAGCCTTCTATTTAGCATGGGCCATTTGTTATCACACTATACTATAAACCATGTCAAATCCATGTACCGTAGCGCCACCTTGAGCAATGAAATAAGTCCAACCTTGAGCTTATATTAATGAGCGATGTTTCCAACTTGCTATGAGTGGATTTGGCATGTCCTACAATTTTCAAATAACTTAGTAATATTTTCAATTGTGTTGTGTTAATAAATGATGCTAATCATTATAGAATAATATTCGAACCGCCCCAAGGATAACTCAGTTGGTTTAGTACTTGTTGCTAAGTACCTTGCCAATTGAGAGGTTACGAGGTCAAATATCCTGGATGCCCTTGAGGATAGGCTTTAATAGATAATATGGAAGGTAGATCCTTCAGGGTCAGTGTCTATGAACCACACTTCAAAAAAATAATAAAACTCCAACCAATCATATTGTATATAAATAAGTTAAAAAATTATTAAAAAAAATAAAATTCAATATGCAGTGTTAGCCTATGGAAAATATGCAATTTTTTTCTGTCAAACAAAAAATAAGAAGTGTCAAATTACAAAATTGATTGTGTTAGTTTAATCAAGAGAGTTAAGAAAAAATGGGGTTTATTTTCTTTAAGAAAAGTCTATTTTTTAATTTTTTTATGAAGGTGATTGAGTTCTCTTAAGATTTAATTAGAATGAATTTCTTTGATAGTTTTTATCTTCAACCTCTTATTTTATTTGGTAAAAATATGAGTTTTGGGTGATTAATATGAAAACCATATTAAGACTAGATGACTTATAGAATTTTGTGTTGAAATGGTTTTAGGAACCTTCAAATCAAGGAGCCTAAGTCAAGGAGCCTATGAGGATATGAAAAAATATTAAAAAATAAATAAATTAGGTCTTTGTGAAGATGAAGGTATTTGTGGCAACATTATTTCACATTCAACAAGACTTGGATGGAAACATTCTTCCTAATATTCTAGTAGTGACTAGGTTCAAATAATCTTCAAATATTATGGAAATAACATACAATGAAAAAGGGAGAAGCATGGATAAGAAAAATGTTACAATTGATAAAGAAATTATTGTAACAAGGGATGTTGTGGAAGATCCTATTGAAACATAAGAAGGTATGGAACACATGGAAATTGTATCTATCCTAAAAAAATATAGTTGAAGAATTGGAAAAGAGAAACATCATTTTGTGGAGATTGTGTTAACATGTTGTGGAAAATGAATCTCACTATGTATATAGACATGTGAAAGATGAAATTGAAACCACCAACTATAACAAGAGAGAAAATTTAGTAGAAAAAGTTGAATTTAATTATGATGTTGAATTCAGTTTTATTAAAGAATGGTTCTGTCAAAGCCCAAGTATGATAAAGATGAAACAGAGCATGGAAAAGTTGTAGTAACTACAAAAATAGAAGGAATATAAAAAATGAAGGTGACTATCAAGTTGTTAAATTAGTTAGAGAAATGGAAGTGGAGGTGGAAGGAAATAAAGATGTTGTTTTTCTATCTCACAAGGGTTCATCGAAAAAATCAATCATGGTACAAGAAAATGCATAATAAGAGTTAGATGAAGATGAAAATTAATATTATAAAATGTCTAAGAAGAAAATCATTTAAGCTAACACGATATAAAAAGATTATCAAGAAAAGAAAATTATTGTACAACTTACCACTAAGGACACTCTATAGTAGCATGTAGAAGTAAAACTAGTTTTTCAACTGATGTAAGTATTTTAATATAGGTGAGAAATAGGTCAACAATAGTGATTGTAATTAAGAATTCGTAGTAACTATAAGTTAGCTTGTTTTTTTTCGTAGTTCATGTCAGGTCTAAACTTAATAACATTTAATTATTCATGTATACGTTAAAAATAACACATAGATTATTAGTGGTTTCTTACATATTTAATCATTTATCCTCAAATTGTTTCATTGAATCAATTAAAGGTTTTTTTTTTAATTCAATTACTTTGTATTCATAGTAAAAAAATAGAGTTTAACTAATATCACCAGAATAAAGTTTACATCTCTCTTAAAACAATAGCTTCACTAATCTCCCTAAGAACCTCTGTTACAATAGTCTGAATGGAATATGTTCATCAACTATTAGTCTCCACATATATAAAAATAAATAACCTTCATGGATATTTGTTTCCGCCCACCTATTCCACCTAGAAATCTAGCTGGTTTCATCAATTTACTTGTTTATAGCAACATTTACTATTTTTAGAATTTTTTTGGGTCCTCAACTTATGGAGCAGTTTTGAACCCCATAAATGGTGTTTTTTTGAGGTCTGAAATATGCTTGTAGATCTAGGTAGGGCCTGTGGAAAATCCTATAGTTCTCAGAGAGATATTTCCGATGATATATCGTATGTGCCAAACGGAGATAATATGACCAAGTTATGAATCCGAAAAGTTGGCTGCCCAACCAACCCGAACGGGGCCCACAAAATCTTGGAGTTTCAACTCCTGGGGTTAGGGTTTTGGATGTTTAGGATTTTCCCATGTTTTTCAATAATAAACGCCCTTCAGCCTCATTGTAACACATTTCAGATGCATGTATCCACCACATCGCTTCTTAGAGATAATCTACCATAGCTAGAGCTAGTTTATTTCCATTTTATCCATAAGCATATTTCAATTATCTGATATTAATGAAATGAAGTTTTATTCATGCTGCATGTCTGCTTTTATGTTTATTTATGTACTTTATTTCATTCCTGCATAAGTCCATGTTAGTGGTATCAGATTGTTCTTCTCTTTCTTGATCTTTCTTTGCATGTCCCCGACGAGAACATGGTATAAAGAGTTAGGGCTCAATATGGTTGAAACTTTGCAAGATAAGCCTCGCAAAACCTGAAGGAATCCCATGGAGGAAGAAAATAAAGATGAGGGAGCAGTAGATCCTATCAAAATATTGATTGATGAGGCCCTCAAGAAACAAAGGAATGCGATGATGGATAAATTTTCCCATATCCTTGGATGACTACCCACCGATGACACACATTCATCAAGCATCCACTCTAGAGGCACCACTCCTTTTAAGGTACAATTTAAATTTGACATTCCCATATTTTATGGCCAAATAGATGCATACATAGTAAATAGATGGCTGAATCTATTAGAAGGATATTTTCTAGTTCATGACTATTCCAATTGGGAAAGGATTAATTTTTTACTCCTTAAAGCCTTCCCCGATGTCAAGGACTGGTGGGAAGCATACTGTGACCAAAAGGACGAGAGGGAATCGTCCCTATTCTCGGTCGCACCCACTTGGAATTCTTTCCAAGATGTCATCAAGGAACATTATTACTCTGTGTGGAGCTACGAGGACAAGTACATACAATGGACTATGATACAACAACAAAGGGATCAAGATGTGCATGAGCTGACGAATATGTTCCATACCTTGCGCAAAAAGTTGGGTACCAAAGATTTAGAGAAACATTTGGTGCTTAATTATCGCAGTTGTCTGTACAGATATATCCAGGAGGAAATAGAGTTCCTCGACATGTCTTTGCTTGGTGAAAAATATTGCTATGATGCGAAGATTGAGTAGAAATTCAAACAGAATAAGTGAGACTTTGGATCTATGAATGAGAAGCAAGGGAAATGCACCCCCAAACCACAGAACAAATGGAAAAACCAAGGTGGGGAAGCCCAGAACAAATTTCCGAGGCTGCAAGAAAATAATAACACCACGAAGCTAAACAAGGACACGGGAAAGTGGTGTGAGTCTCGTAAGAGATTCACTCACAACAAAAGTGAGTGTCGGGCCAAGAAGTCACTAGTTTCCAAGTTGCAAGCTTCCAAATTAGATGCATGTTCTGAGTCTGAGTCAGAACGTAACAAGGGGAATGACAAATGGAAGCATATTATCGATGTAGAGCCCAGTGCCACCATTTTCACCACCAAGATCCAGAAGGAGGAACCTAAAGATCTAGAGGAGGGGGAGCACCATTTCCATTCCCAGATGTCATTGAAGGGTTCCCCGCTGCAGATTATTGTCAATGGTTGGAGCCAAAAGAACCTCATTTCAGTAGAGGTCGTGAAGCAGTTGGGCCTAGTGACCACAACACACCCATAATCGTACACCATTGAGTGACTTCACTAAGGATGTGATCTCTGCATCATACAACAATTTCACCTTCCCTACAACATCAAGCCCTTCACGGATGAGGTATTATGTGAAGTTCCTCAACTTGAATTTTGTGATGTATTATTAGGCCAATAATAATTTTTGAAGAAACATGTTGTGTATGATTATAGGCCTCGCACTGTTATTGTTACTTTGGGAAATAAACTGTACAAAATACCAGAGGTAGTGTCGCCTATCGCCATGTCTTTAATCACTGCAAAGAAATGAAGTAAGTTCATTTCCCAAACAAGGAAATCTGTTTTCGTAGTGATCTTTACTCATGGAAAGAAGAAGATTGTGGCTACTACCTCCAGGTAGGGATCCTCTGCACGACAAAAATGAATGAGAAATGTCATGGAGGAGTATGAGGACATGTTCACCTCACCCCCAGGGGCACCTTTTCACTGTCAGGTCAATAAATCCATTGATTTGACCCCAGGTGCATCGATACCCAATGGAATGATATATCATCACTCTGTTTTGGAGAACGGTGAAATCAAGAGGCAGATTTAGAAGCTTCTATAGAAAGGTCACATCCTATTGAGTTCATCTCCCTAGGGGAGCCATATCGTGTTGGTGCAGAAGAAGGATGGGACTTGGAGAATTTGTATTGATTATCGGGTGTTGAACAAGCTTACTGTTTGGAATAGGTATCTGATCTCGTGGATTGATGACCTTATGGACCAACTCAAGGGATCAAAATATTTCAATAAGATGGACTTGAAGTTCGGGTATCAGTAGGTACCAATCAAACCCTTTGATGTGTGGATGATTTACTTTGAATTCGAGGAGGGCATTTTTGAATGGTTTGTCATGCATTTATAGCTAACGAATTCCCCCAAAACCTTAATGAGGTTGATTGAAAACATCTTGTGACCATTCACCAACTCATTCGTGGTGGTGTATTTGGATGACATATTGACCTTCAACTAGTGTTTTGAAGAGCACCTATACAACATTCGATAGGTCGTCCAAACAATGCGACAACACAAGTTGTGTGCAAATTTGGAGAAATTCACTTTTCGCATGACCCAGGTTCAATATATAGGACACATAATTGATGATAAGGGGGTGCATGTGGACCCAACCAAGATCCATGCCATTAGGGATCCTCTAGCCCCAACCAATATAACATATCTCCACAGCTTTCTGGGTCTTGCTAATTTGTACCAAAGGTTCGTGCTGGGGTTTTCTCATATCACTTCGCCTTTGAGTCAAGTCACCAAGGGAGGAGAAAAAGGCAAATTATTTTGGTTTGAATCTCAATAGAAGGGGTTCGCAGAGTTGAAGTATCGCCTCTGCTTTGCACCAGTGCTCACATTACCAGACTTGCAACAACCATTTTAGACCGAGATAGATGCCTTTGACTATGCTATTGGGGAAGTTCTTACTGCTTTGGTTCATCCATTGGAATATCACAGTGATAAGGCTTTCAAACACAGTCTAGAAGTATCCCACCTATGACAAAGAGATGTATTCCATTCTACAGGCCTGCCCATAATGGAAGCATTAAATTTTGGGGAAGGAAATAGTCATCCCCACAGATCACTATCCCTTGCAGCTCATATAGATAGAATGAAAGTTTCAGAATGATCACCATAAAAAATGGTCCACATACCTGCAAAAATTTTATTTAAACATCAAGTATAAGAAGGGAAACACCAATAATGTTACAAATTACTGAACAATCATCCGCTAATTGTGGCGCTAACCATTGTGCTTGACTCTTGTGGGTATGAGAGTTCGGGTTGGCCCCATCTTTACAAAAGCGATCAAGAATTTATCAACACATACCCGAAACTCCTGGAAGGTATGCAAGTTCTAGATTCTCATATACACGATGCACTGTTATGCTACCTATGACACCTATGTGTTCCTTCAAGTGAGCGTTCCAAGATTATTTGGGAAGCACACTACAGTAGGGTTGCTCAACATTTCGGGGTCGAGAAAATGGATGAAGTACTGCAAAAGTAATTTTATTGGTCGAACCTTAAATGGTATGTCGGGAAGCACATCAGATCCTACATTGCTTACGCCATTCTCAAATTGACCATAAATAAGAAAGGCCTATATACTTCGTTTGCTATCCCTAGTCGACCTTGGGAATCCATCTCCATGGATTACATGTCGGACCTTCCTTCTACCAAGCATGGAAATGATTGAATTTTTTTGGCTGTCAAAAAATTCTCTAAGATGGCCATTATGGCATCCTTCAAGAAGAATATGACAACAAAATCCACTACTTAACTCTTCTTTGATGAGTGTGCGTACGCTTTGGGATCCCACAGTCTAGTATCTGAGATTGGGATAATAGGTTCCTAAGTACATTTTGGTCAAGTCTTTGGTCGATGTTGGACACCAAACTCACTAAGTAAACAACTTTCCACCCCCAAACTGATGGCCAAAAAAAGGTTGTCAACACGATGATCATACACATTCTGCGCATGTACAAGTCCAAGCATCCACGCACATGGGATGAAATCCTCCCCTATGTCTAGCAAAACTATAACTAGGCTCTCCACAACTCAACTGGCCACAACTCCTTTAAGGTGTGTTTGGGATTCCAACAACTATGTCCCATTGATGTGGCCATACCATTTGCAGCTACTCAGGTAGATTCGGCTCATGTTCAATCTATAGTTGACAAGTCGAACAAATTCACTGAGTGCATTCAACACATCTACCAATAGGTCCATTAAATATTGGAAAGAGCCAATGTGAATTTTAAGCAGCGAGACGATCAACATTGGGTGCCACATAAGATCCATGTTGGCGATAAAGTTTGGCTATATTTTCTGAAGGAGCACCTTGCAGGACCCCACCATAAACTTCAACTGCTCTAATATGGGCCATAAACTATCACCAAGTCCATAGGGGACAATTATTTTGAGCTCAATATTCCACAATTCCTTGTTTTGTACTGAGTGTTCAATGTGGATAGCCTTCGACCCTACTTTCCACTATTACTAGACACATTTGACACTGTAGAACAACTCACACCAACAATGGTATACCCAGAGTACATGGAAAAAACCATAACTGATCGGATCATGGATACACATATAAAGAACACCCGCCCACAAAGGATCTTTCTATATCGAGTTTTCAAAGTAGACCAACTCCTTCACCAGGGCAAGTGGCTCACTAGGGACCAAGTTTAGCAAAAATTTCCTCACCTAATGGAGGCTCTGCACGCAATGGACACCATTGCTTCGTAAGGAGAGAGGAATGATTCATGTGTATATTGGTGGCCACCCAACTATTTCATGTAGACCTCTAGTCAGTTTCATTGGTTTCCTTATTTATAGTAGCATTTACTATTTTTAGTATTTTTTCAGGTCCTGAACTTCTAGAGTATTTTTGACCCCCTAAATGATGTTTTTTTTAGGTATAAAGTAGGACCATAGCCATAGGTAGGGGCCTCAGGAAAATACTATAGTAATTTGAGATATATTTTTGATCATATATCGTACGCACCAAACATAGATAATATGACCAAGTTATGACCCCACAAAGTTGGCTTCCCAGCTAACCCCAATGGGGACTACAAACTCTTAGAATTCATCTCCTGGAGTTAGGGTTTTGGTATTTTAAGGTTTTCCCATGTTGATAAATAATAAAGAGGCCCTCGAGCCTCATTGTAATGTACTTTAGAGGTATGTAGCTACCACATATCTTCTCAGAGATAAGCTACCATCACCCAACCTAGTTTATTTTCATTTTGTTTGTAAGCATATTTCCATTATTTGATATTAATGAAATGAAATTTTATTTCTATTGCATCTCTGAGTTTAAGTTTATTTATGTATTTTATTGTGTTCCTGCATAAGTCTGGATGAATAAACTATACTATTCCATTTTATAGAGAATGTGAATGAGTTCACAACATTAACAAGTGTGTTCCATGAAAACAAGAAGAAACAAGACCACTATAAAGCCGAAGAAGAGAAACCATTGATATAGATAAACTCTTGCACTAAGCCGATCTATAATATTTAATAACAACCTCTGGAAAATTCGATGCCCATCTATACTTCTCCTCAGAGGCCATCAAAATATGCACATATATGACTACAGGGAATAATAAAACATGGATTTCGAGATCCAAAAATTTCTATAAATTTCCCAACATGAAATATCATCAACACACCCCGAGGAAAAGAAATACATAAATAGCAAGCCCAAGATTAATGAAGCCACAAGTAAATTTTGAACTAGGCTGTGAGTTTCAAATTGATAGCTATATAGTACAAGCCACAAAAATAATCTAATGTTAACATGCCAGTCAGTAGCATAGAAAGCAACACTCCACCAAGGGACCTTGAAATAATAATATTATCGAAAACAAAGAGAGTCATTTTCCTCTAAAACATATAAAAAAAATCCATATGAAGAGTCATGCTAGAGTTTGTAGAAAGCACTGATAAATATAATCATGACCGACGAGACTATAAAATCCCATGAAATCGCACATTGGAATAAAAAAACATAATTTTATCATTGACGAAAGGAGAAAACAACTAGATAATATGACTATCATAATAACTGTAGCCAAAGGAAACTTGATAAAATTTCACAAAAAAAATTTGAATTACACCATCACTAATCCTAATTAGAGGAAGTTATAGTGGGGATTTTCTCATTATCGATTGGAGGATCAAAAGGTCCCCTGAGGTAGAGTCACCCACCAGAAAACCTTCAACAAAATTCAAGTGAGAGTCCACACTATCCAAACAATCCATGAGGTTACAAAGCATTCATTTGACATCCTTCGTTGAAGAAAATAGATTGTAGGTATCATCTTGATTTTCCTTGAATATCAAGTGAAGCAAAGTGGCCATTGGGCCATCAATATATATCTTATTTGGAATTTCTTAAAATCTTGTTTTTATGTTTGAAAAGAAGCAAGAAATGTTTTTAAGATCACCTTATTTTTTGTAATTTAATAGGTCAAAAAGAGTGGGACTTTTGAAAATATTTTGAAATTTATATTTAATTTGAGTATATGATGAACAGTGTAAGAGAAATAGTTTTTCACATTCAACCCTGTTATTATCACATAGATGACAAACATTTTCAACGCTACGAAACTCATGAGAATTTGTTATTATTTTAGCCATGCTAATTTTTTCTTTACATTAGTCATGATAAATAAATTCTTTTAATTTCTTTTCCCCTCTAGTTTCCTATCACGTCATAATTTTTCCTTCTGTTTGATGTAATAATATATTTAACATTATTCTTCTTCTTCAAAATCATATATTCTCTTATTTCAAGTTTAATTTAAAATACGTATCTTTAATAAAAAGTGATATATGTTAAAGTTATAATTAGTTATTAAAAATAATATAATTAATTTTATGGTTGTTTATTTGTTTTATGTGTCAGAGTTTTTTTTTCGGTATTTTTTCTAGTAAGATTTGCCTACAATTTAGTAATATTTATTGGAATTACAAATTTAACTTATAAAATCTCTACAATTCAAGAAATTTTCATATTGGTGAATTCATATATTTAGAAAAATAAAATATTTAAATAACAAAAAAATCAAAATTATAAAAAATAAAATAAATAAATATATTAAAGAAAACATTTACTTATTTACTTACCTCATTTACATTTCTATATTTTTAAATTTAATCCTCCTCTTATTTTTTTTAAAGTTTCATTTATGGTAAAAGACATTAAATGTTTTAAAGACATCTCTTTCCAAAGATAGCAATTTTTTCCAATGATTTTTATAAGTTTATAATTTTTTGTTTATTTATTTTTAAAAATAAAATATTTTGGAAAACAAATTTGTTTAATGATTTCAAAATTTTAGATTTTAATATATAATATGTTATTTTATTTTATTTTTAAAAAATAATTTAATTTAATATTATGTTAAGTAGTTTAATTAGCGATTACTATATTATAAAGTATTATATAAATCATGAAATATATATATATATATATATAAATTTAAGTCATTTTATTTATTAAATTTTATAAAGCATTTTTCACCATTTATCTTTTTATTTTAATAAAGAAAAAATTATTAAACTTTATACTTTAATTTAATTTGTATATATTATAATAATAATTAATTTTCAAGATTACAATAAAGTAAAAGACTAAAATGGTGTATAAAATATTTATATTTATAAAAAATATATATATATCTTTTCTCAATAAATTGATTACTAAAATTTATGAATTTAAATTTAAATCCCTGATCTCTTTAAAATAACATGTACTTAACAAACACATAGAAAAAATCGAAAAATATATATGTGTGAATTTAAAATTCTATACTTCATAATGATTAGATAAAAGAATTTTTCGGATGAATCATACATAATTTTTGGGATCAACATTTGGAACCCTTCACTCTTGTTTATCATCATGACATATATGTGGTGATGTTTTGGAATAAAATGTTTTGGACACCAACCGTTTGAACCCTTTGGCGGCTTGCTTGAGGTAATAGGGAATGCCACCTTATTGCTTCTAAGTTGCATGATCAAGATAGGGTCAGCACCAAGGCTGATGCAATCTAAACATGTCGCTATTGAGAAAAGAGTCGCTGCTCGCAAAGACGAGTTTTTAGAGCGTCTGTCTCGTTTATAAAATAAAAGAACAACTCACTAAGGTAACCATAACCTTAAATGCAAGGTTATATATAAAAGAATAAGCGAGTTAGTTCCTGGATTTTAAACCATTAAACCATGAAAAATTGTAGGGAATAAGCTACATAAACACAAAAAGAAAGAGAGTTAGTCAAAACTTAGACTAAAGAACTAAAGTCTTGTAGATCATATATAATTAGAAATTAAAGAAATGAAATCGAATGTGACAACCTTTATTCATAAAACATTTAAATAGAAAATATCCTCCTATTATATCGAAAAGTAGATGCATAGATAAAAATGTGGAATGAAGAAGGCATATTCTATACATGATGTTACTTTAATTGTTGCTATATAGTGGAAATTTAAATGCAAACAACTTTATTATACGAAAATTATAAATTATGGAAAATAATTAATTGATTTTTATAATAATTGACCCCTTATTTTATATAATATTTATAAATAATTTTCTATTTGAGTAAAAATTAATCACCATTTATCTTCTTATTTTAATAAAAGTCAAAATTATTAAAACTTTATACTTTAATTTATTTTTTATTTATTATAATAATAATTAAATTTCAAGACTACAATAAAGTTGAAGACTAAAGTGGGGTATAAAATTTAAGTGTATGATCTCTTTAAAATAATACGTACTAGGATACACATAGAAAAATCCAAAAATATACATGTGTGAATTTAAATTTTTGTGATTCATAATGATTAGAGGAAAAATTCTTTCAGATTAATCATACATTATTTTTGCGATCAACATTTTGAACCCTTCACTCTTTTTTATCATCACGACAAAGATTTGTTGATGTTTTGGAATAAAATGCTCCAGACACCAACACTTTGAACTTCTTGGTGGCTTGCTCAAGGTAATAAGACAAGTCACCATGTTTCTTCAAGTTGCATGATCAAGATAGGTTCAACACCAAGAGTGATGAAAAATTAACATGTCGATATTGAGAAGAGAGTCGCCACTCCCAAGGAAGAGCCTTAAAGTGACTATGTCATTTATAAAATAAACTAACAACTCACTAAGGTAACCATAACAGTAAATGTAAAGTTATATATAAAACAATAAGTGAGTCAGTTCTTAGGTTTTAAACCATGAAAAATTATAGAGAATAAGCTACATAAACAAATAAAGAAAGCGAGTTAGTCAGAACTTAGACTAAAAGATCTAAAGTCGTGTAGATCATATATAACTTAGAAATTAAAGAAATCAAATTGAATGTGACAACCTTTATGCATAAACAATTGAATAGAAAATACCCTACTATTATGTCAAAGAGTAGATGAATAGATAAAAATGTGGAATAAAAAAAAAGCATATTCTAATACATAACGTTACTTTAATTGTTACTAAATTGTGAAAACTTTAATGCAAAGAACTTTATTATACAACATTTAGAAATTATGGAAAATAATTAATTCATCTTTATTATACAACAATTAGAAATGATGGAAAGAATTAATTTACCCTTTATTTTATATAAATTTTATAAATCATTTTCTATTTGAATAGAAATTAATCAACATTTATTTTCTAATTTTAATAAAAGTCAACGTTATTAAAACTATATACTTTAATTTAATTTTTATCTATTATAATAATAATTAATTTTCAAAATTACAATAAAGTCGAAGACTAAAGTATTTATAAAACAAAAAATTATCCTTTTCACAATAACTTGAATACTAAAGGTTACGATTTTAAAATTGAAATATATGATCTCCTTAAAATAACATGTACTAGGAAATACATAGAAAAAATCCAAAAATATACATGTGTGAGTTTAAATATCTATGATTGATAATGATTAGAGAAAAGACTCTTTTAGATTAATCATACATGATTTTTTGGATCAATGTTTGGAACCCTTTACTCTGGTTTATCATCACGATATATATTTGTTGATGTTTTGGAATAAAATTTTCCATACACCAACACTTTGAACCTCCTGGAAGCTTGATCAAGGTAATAGGAGAAGTCACCCTGTTATCAATATAAGGTAAAAAACAAGACTGATGCAACCTAAACATGTCGCTATTGAGAAGAGAGTCGCCACTCCCAAGGAAGAGTCTTAGAGTGACTATCTCGTTTTAAAATAAAAAAACAACTCACTAAGGTAACCATAACCTTAAAAATAAGGTTATATATAAAATAATAAGCGAGTTAAAAATTATAGAGAATAAGCTACATAAACACAAAAAAGAAGCAAGTGAAAACTGAAACTAAAAGCCTAAAGTCATGTAGATCATATATAACTTAGAAAATAAAGAAATGAAATTGAATGTAACAACCTTTATAAATAAACAATTAAATATAAATTACCCTTCTATTATGGGAAAGAGTAGATGCATAGATAAAAATGTGGAATGAAGAAGGCATATTCTATACATGTAACTTAAGTGAAAAAAAACGAACATGTGGGGGTTCGAAATTGTAACCTATATGTTGGATCACCATAAGATTCACCCTTAACCCACACATGCCACTTAAGTAATCAACTCTTAAAATTTGTGTTATAGGTTTTTTTTCTAATCAAAATAAGAAATGTTATTAACTGAATAAAACGTGTGATTAAGTACAAATTAATAAGTTTCTTATTAATGGCGCCGACAAAACAATTAAATAGTAAAATCTATTACCTCTCCATCTCGATCTCAATCTTTATATCTGAATTATCCTTTTCATAACGTTATCATTTACCAATGACTACATTAAGTGTTTTTTTTTAATATATTAATTTTTTTTTCAATATATATATTTTTTTATTTTATAAATTATATGATTTTATTTTATTTTATTGTGTTCAGAGGTCTATTCTACAACCCAGGAATGTGTAAGTATGTGGGAAGCCAAAATAACAAAAACTAAAGAAAAATTTAAAAGTAAAATCTCAATAATGTAAGTTTAAACAATAATCTAGAAAACCATATAAATAAACAATTAAAAATTCATTAAAAAATAAATTTATCAAAATATGAAGAGGTTTACGAACAAAAAAAATATGGTAAATAAACTAAAGGTATGGTAAAAAATAAAACCTTTTCTTTTTATATTTACTCCATAAACCTCTATATTTACAAAACTCAAAAAAAAGGTTATATTTAGGTGAAGCCTATGGGCCAAATACCATATTTATAAAAGAGGTATGGTAAATAAATAAATATAAAAGATGTATAAATAAGTAAGGTATATAAATAAAAATATATGAAATAGGATTAACATTATTAACCCTACAGCCCATTATGACCCCAAAGTGTAACCAAAATAAAAAAACAAAAATAAAAATAAAAATAAAATCTAAATAATGTCGACTTAAAGAATAACTTACACAACAATATAAATAAACAATTTAAAATAAATTTAAAATATGAAGAGTTTTAAAAAAAATAAAAAAAGAGATATGGTAAAGAAATAAAAATATAAATAAACTAGAGGTATGGTAAATAAATAAAACTTCTTTTTCTACTTACTCGGGAGGTATGGTAAACAAATAAAACTATAGTTTATGGTAAATAAATAAAAATATAAATAAACTATAGGTATGGTAAATAAATAAAACCTATTTTTATATTTACTCCATAAATCTCTTTGTATTTACAAAAACTCAAAAAAGAGGTTTTATTTAGGTGAATCTTATGGGCCAAATACCGGGACAAATTATTATTAATACCATGGGCCAAATACTATATTTATAAAAGAGGTATAAAAATGTAAGATAAATAAATAAAAATATATCAAATAGGAGTAGAAATCAACATCTAATTATATATGAAGCCTATGGACCAATCTAATAATAGTAGCATGCAAAAAAAACGTTATTAACCCTAGCATTAATATTAAAATATTAATATTATTATTAAATCTAATATTCATATTAATATTATTAAATTTAATAACTTTATATTAATACAATATTATATATATATATAAACTCTATATATATATGGGAGGGGAAAATAAGCTATAAATGCATTTTGGAGAAATAACGGGAGTAGCGAAGGAGCATGAATTTAAGCGAAGGAGAGGGAACGGAGGATGAAGCGAGAGAGAGAGATGGAGAGGTAGGAGCAGAATGAGATAGGGGTAAAGAGAGAGAGGATAAAGGAGACATAAATATTGAGGTGGGAGAGAGAGAGAGAGAGAGAGAGAGAGAGAGGGAGGGGAGGAGAGAGGGATAGTAGAATAAAGACAGAAGTGAGAAGTGGAGAGAGATGGAGTGACAAGGGAGATATGGAGAGAGAGTATGTATGTTTAGGTGTGAGATAAAGAGATGTAGAAGGAGTGATGGAAACAAGGGGGGAGAGAAGGAGAGAGAATAAAAAACGGAGGGATATAGTAACATAGCTGGAGAGAGAGATAGAGTAATGGGGGAAGAGAGAGGATTTGAGAGAGAGAGGGAGAG